>JAJMJH010000050.1:0-49817 GCA_030568935.1 Starmerella lactis-condensi
CAGCTTCATAGCTCGATCTCGCTGAAAAAATTTGTCTGAAAAAAAATCACCCACGAAGTATAGAAGTGATATATATATATAATGTAGCGAGTTACAGGATACTTCGGTTACATAAAGAAAAAAGTTGACAAGACGTTTCAGTAAACTAAATTCTATTTTAAATTCTTTTCCTATTTATGAAATTCCCGGTCTGGGGTTTTCTTCTCTTGCGGTTAACGTTAGACACATGACATCAGCATAGCATTTATGGCGAAGAGATTCTGCATTCCCCTTACCTGTATTCAGTTCAAGGGCTGGGTACACCTAACCCTAGAATGCCGCAGAATTGCGTAATTCCATGGGCCACAGTGGCCCAACCAATAATACCCAAGGCCAGCCCAGGCAAGGCAATTCTAGGCAACACTAAGCAGTGCTAAGCAGTGCTAAGCAGTGCTAGGCGGCAAAAGTACTCGTAATGCATTCGAATATCTAGACCAACTGAAACAGGACACAAATTTATTACATACATGCGAATAATAAAAGATCGCCATTTGGTGGAAGACTACAAAAATTCAAGGTATAAAAAGTTTTGAATAAAATAAACAATGCAAATAGATTAGTATTAAAAAAAACATTCAAAGATCACGTTCTAAAAATTCTTTAACAGGACCACCTACATTCTTCAAATCAACTAAGAATGTATCATGTCCATATAGACTCTTCTCTAACCCTAGTTCATGATGATAAATGTGCTCGTTACCAGGGTTAGCAGCCCGTAAAACATCATAAATCTCCCTTTGCTGCCAAGAAGGGAACAAAGCATCGGATTCTACACCGAGAATAAAAGTAGGCAAATGCGCCATGGGTTTCATACCCAATACTAAATCATCTAAACCGTCCTTACTGACCTTGTTTCTAGCAACTTTCTTAGGAAACAGTTCAGGAACAGCATCAGCGGCCATTCCGTTTCTTACTTTCTCTGCTAACGACTTGCGTTTCTCGAAGTTGTTCTTACCAAGATCGAACAGATCCATGGCCTTAGACACGTATAACAAGCTGTTAGGATCATACTGCATACAGAACTTCTCACCCTGGTGATCTAAATAAGTTTCAATTAAGAAGTCAGGACATAAAGCTGGAACAGAATCGTTGTCCAACCGGTCTCTAGCGAACCGCTGTTCCCATTCAGGACCACTACGGTAAGTAATTGTACCGATCTCACGTGCGAGTTTCATACCCTCATGAGGTGGAACCTTGTCGTAGTAGAACCCACGGTTCCAGTTAGGATCGTGCATAAGAACTTGTCTCTGGACAAATCTAGATGCGATGCTAGACGGGTGTGATCTAGCACACCCCGAAATAGAGAGCACTCTGCCTACACGCTCAGGGTAAGCAGTAGCAAAAGCCAAGCTCTGCATAGCACCCATAGAAGATCCCATAGAGGCGTACAATTTAGAAATGCCTAAATGGTCTCTAATCATATCAGCCTGTACACGAACCATATCCTGAACAGTCACCACCGGGAAGTTAGTGGCATACCGTTCATTAGTGCCAGGAACCCAAGAAGACGGTCCGGTACTGCCATAGCAGCCACCTAACACATTAGCACAAATAACAAAAAATTTATTAGTATCAACAGCAAGTCCTGGACCGACGAATTTCTCCCACCACCCGGGTTTCGTGTTTTTCTCGTGTGATCTCACGTGACTAGATGCCGAAAGGCCGGTGTGTATAAGAATAGCATTGGACTTATCAGCGTTAAGCTGGCCCCAGGTTTCGTAGGCGAGTTCTACGCCGCTGAGCTCTTTACCGAAGTCGAGTTTCACTGGTTTAGGAGCTTTATAAAGTTTATAGCCGAAGTGTCGGCCTGTGAAGGACGGCTCAGCACCGGTTTCCTTGATTTTCTCGGTTCTTCTTTGGGCTTTATCTAAACAGGGGAAGTTGACCTGCGCTTGGGTCTGCATGCCACGCAGACAGATGCTTTGTAAAGAGCGGGACAAGGGACGTAAGGTTGTTGGCCGCAACATATGAATTAATTGTCAAGTTCAAGTTTGCGGGCCTTCATGCCCAAAAGTTTCATGGCACGTCAACACACGTGATTTTCCTATCATGCATAATCGTAATCGTTTATTACCGATTACAGTTAAATTTAAACTATGTAAATTAAATAAAGGAATTAAAAGGTTAATGCGTTATATCATTTTCTGTATCGTCTAAACTCAATGCATTTAATTCGGTAGTTTGATTCGAACTCTCTTCGTTAGCGGCTTGCTCAGCCTCTGGGGCAGCTAGCGGATCAGAGGGTCTCTGCTGCCATTTATTAAAGAACCCGTCCATAAGCATTTTCGCCACTTCGAATTTAGCAATTTCCGTTCTGAAAATCGGTTCTTTTAACATAGTCAACATAATCAAACAGTTCGGGTAGGCGATATATTTGACATGTGGAGGGTGCCGCCAGTAATCTAAATATTCAATATATCTTACAAAGTTAGGATCTTCGAAATATTTTTGTTGGGCGAGGAAATGCACGTACATGGGGTTAGCGAGTCCCTGAACGAACTCAAGTTCTACTTCCCATCTTGTGGGCGGTGGTCCTTCTTCTTCCATTAAAGGATATGTAATGCTTATAGAGCACTACAGTTCATGGTAAGTATGTAGTGTGAGCGCATAGTACATAGTACATAGTACAAAGTACATAGTACATAGTATAATTAGGCAAAGAATATCAATATACGTATGTATTGAGATAGATGTATTATTGCACTATTTATTTATTTCAACGCGTTTAAAACAAACATGACGTATTGTATCCACATTCAAACACTTGACTAAGATAAGATATAACATAACATAACTGAACCGGTAAGTACGATCTTGCTACATATACGTAATCGTAAGCAACCAGTAACTAGTTACCAATGCCAATTACACTAACAGGACAACCCAGCGATTTAAAAAGACCGTTATTAACCTCTCCACTCGCCGAAGAAATCAAACAATTCCTTTCAGAGCGTCTTCAATTGCGCAGTGAATGGAAACTGAAATACAGTTTAGAAGCCCACGGTTCTTCATTAACCACTTTATATGCCAAATCAAATGAGGATATTTTGCATTACCACACCCACGGGTACCTTCTGCTGATTAAAGACGCCCGCAATGGCTTGTTTGGAGCGTTTGTGAACGAACCAATTAGACCTAGCGAAGGCCGTTTCCGTGGATCTGAAGACTGCTTTTTGTTTAAAATTGTTGGTGAGAAATCAGTGATTTATCCTTATACGGGACAAAACGATTTCGTCATGTTCAACACCCAAGATTTTATTTCGTTTGGCGGTGGAGACGGACAGTACGGATTATGGGTTGATGATAATCTCAATACGGGTGTTACTTATAACTGTGCTACGTTTAATAACGAACCTTTAAGTGCGCAAGGTTCTAAATTCGACATTGTTGCCGTTGAGGTTTGGCAGATTTAATTTGTTTATGAGTTCAGTTAAGTATATACGAGCTAATTAACATGCATAGTATTACTTCGAATGTGTTAGTAACCGTTACCGCTACGTTAGTAACCGCATCTAACATGTTAAGTACATATCAACGTATACCTACACATACACAACACTACATTATTTCCTCTTCAGCCTGGGCAAATTCCACTGGATACTCAATTTGCAGTTTAGTTTCAATTGCCTTTATATGTTCATCTAACCATTTCAAATTACGTTGTGTAGCATGTAATAATTTATCGAATTTCGTTTGTAACTGTGGATACTTTCGACTGATTTCCTGGACTTGTTTCAGTTTCAAATCTAGTTCTTGTTTATATGCGTTTAAAATTCCAGAATGGCGTGCTTCGATTACGAGAGCTTTGTCAAGTGGCAACGGATCAAAGGAAAGTTCAATTGCTTGTGTGATTTTGTGTTCGCTTTGTTCTTCAATTGCAGTGATTGAGGCTGCTGATCCCGCGTATGAATCAGAGTCAGAATCGGAGTAATTCATTCATGCAGGTGCAGTAATAATGAAGTGATGATTACAAGAAGTGAGTGAGAATTTATGGAGAAATCGGTGAGCAAATGAGGAGCAAATGTGGAGTTAATGAGAAATTGGCGCGCTGTTAGAGACAACTCCAATGACATGATATGATATTTCCATTACATAATAAATTATAAGATCACCACACCTCACAACACACATGAACACAATATCGAGGTTGTCGCCCTTCGGTTTTCTATTCAGAAACAACCTCACCACACTTATAAAAGGCATTAGAGAACGCCCTAATGAAGAAGACAAAGAAAAATTTATTCGTAGTGTGATCAGCGAGTGTCGTGAGGAAGTACGTTCCCCCGATTTCGATATTAAAACCACCGCAGTTCTTAAACTCGCGTACTTAGAAATGCTTGGTTACGACATGTCCTGGGTTGGGTTTCATGTGATTGAAGTCATGGCAAGTCCTCAGTTCCAACAGAAACGTATCGGGTACATTGCTGCTATGCAGAGTTTCCGAGGAGACTCAGAACTGCTGATGTTAGTAACTAATTTGCTTAAAATGGATTTAGTGAACCAGAATTTAAGTACTGTGAGTATTGCACTTTCTGGTTTAGCAACAATTGTCACTCCACCATTGGCAGCTGATGTTAGTGACGATATCATGCGGATGTTAAGCCATTCCAAACCGCGAATTAGACAAAAGGCAGTATTAGCACTGCATAAAGTCGTTTTACAGTACCCTGAAATTTTGCCTGTGGCTTTAACTCGTATTGCTGATCTTTTAAACAGCGTTACTGATGACGATCTTGACGATCCACAGAACACTAGTGTGATTGCTGCTGCAGTTAGTGTAATTGGCGAGTTAGCTTATCATGCTCCTGAAGTACGCGAGTTTTTGGAATTGACCCCTAAACTGTACTCGATCTTTGTTAGTTCACAACATAACTGGACGATTTTGAAACTGTTGAAATTGTTCCAATTGTTTGCGGTTAGAGAGCCAATGTTGGTTAGTAAATTAAGACCAGCTGTTCTTAATTTGTTGGAAACAACATCAGCGCTTTCGCTTATTTATGAATCGATGTTTTGTTTAGTGAACGGTAAGATGTTAAGTGAAGACGATTTCGAGTTAGGTTCTTACCTTTCTAGACGCACTTTTGATCTACTCAACGGTTTTGGCTCCGGTTCTGACACCAATTCGGGTTCCCATCGCGATCCTAATATGAGATTCGTAAGTATTGATTTACTAGCGAAACTCGCTGAAATCAATCCCCAGTTTCTACCTACTGATCGAACGTTGGAAATCCTTACGGAAGTTGAAAAAGATCCCGTTACAATGAAAAGATTACTGAAACTCGCTAAACTAATGGTGAATGAAGATAACATTTACGAAATCATCACTAATTTACTTACCCAGTTCCAAGCGTCTAATGACTTTGAACGCAAAACCGAGTTTGCACAAACAATTGCGGCAATTGGCGGCGTTAAAAACTACCAGTACATTTCAGATTTCGAATGGTACTTACTTATGCTTTCTGAACCCATGATGGAAGTCTTTGATACGAGCCTAAGCAACCGGATTTTGGATATTGTGTTAAGAGTTAATGACAGCAGCGTGCGGAAATTCGCTCAAAAGACTTGTCTAAGTTGGTTACAAAGACACCAAAGAACTAATGCACCCTTAAATTTCGTTAATACTTTATGGTGGATAGTAGGTGAGTATACTGAACATATTGGGTTCACAGAAATGACATTACTTGCTAAGGATTATAAAGTAACACCAACAGTATTAACTGCAGTGGTGAAACTAGCGTCTAAACAAGCACGCTATTTCGGTGATATCGAGTACAACGATTTGGACTTAACAACAATTGTCGATTTCTTAATGCCATACTCATTAAGCATGGATTTCGAAATCCAAGAACGCGCTTGTGAGTTTTTAGAAGTGTTTAAACTCGCATTAAGTTCTCCTTCACAAGCTGATGTTTTACTATCTGTTGGTGTTGGAAGTTTGTTTACTTCTTATGATATGAAACCAGTTGCTTTGAAATCTCAAGAGTTGATTGAAGTTCCTGATGATTTGGACTTAGAAACTCCAGTTGATACTGATAACTTGGGCTTAATATTTGATTCGGATTCTAGTGATGAAATAGCGGAACATGACACACAGGATGTACATGAAGTACCAGGCACACAGGATGTACACGACACACAGGATGTACACGACACACAAGACGCACAAGACACACAAGACGCACAAGACGCACAAGACATCCACGAACACACTAAAGAATCCAACACATACGACAAATTATTCAACTTATCAAACAAGATCCCACTTGCTGATTTGAAGTTGAATGAAGTACCTAGATATCCTAAACCCCAGAAAAAGAAAGTTGAGATCATTGAAGACGAGCATATTATTACAACTAAACCTAAACCGACTCCCAAACCTTCAATTAGTAGTTTTTCAACTATTAAACCAAGCAATGATTTCGAGTATAAACTTGAACCCGTAAAAGTAAAACACAAGTCCAGGAAACACAAGCACAAATCGAAGTCGAAGTCGACGCAATCGCAATCGCAATCGCCGCCAGAAACGCCGTCACCGCAATCGTTAACCGATCTATGAATCATTAAGCAAAACTATTTACCTTAATCGAATTTGACCTTCTTAGCCTTTTTGGTAGGATCAACGTTCTTAAAGAAAGCACCGTACAAACTATGTTCCTTCTTCTTAGTATGAGAACCGAACTTCATTAACTCCTCCGGCACTTCCTGTCCAGCATCACGCAAGACATTCATCAATGCACCAGCCAAATGCTTCTCCTGTTCAGTAAACAAAGTATGAGCAACACCAGTTTGTCCAGCTCTGCCTGTTCTACCAATTCTGTGAACGTAATCCTCAACAGTCAACGGAAAAGTCAGGTTAATAACAACCTTGACGGCTGGAATGTCTAAACCTCTAGCGGCGACATCAGTAGCCAACATCAAATTAGACTTACCGGTTTTGAAATCCTGTAAAGCCTTAGTTCTTTGTTGCTGACTTAAATCACCGTGTACAGCAGCTACTTGGTACCCCTTCTGGTTCAACATTCTCTCGATTCTAGAGGCTTCCTTTTTATACAAAGCGAAAATCAAGACCTTGTCGTTTTTATTACAGTACTTTCTTAACAATTCAAGGAACCTTCTCTCCTTATTATAAGGATCAACAACCTCAACATGCTGGGTAATGCGTTTGTTAGCGTGCAATTCGTCAACTTCACCAATAGAAATCTTGATTGTTGTTGGTTTCATGAACCCAGACGCCAGAGATCTGACCTCAGGAGGCCAAGTTGCAGTGAACATAACTGTTTGACGTTGGTCAGGTTTAGGAGCACAACTCAAAATCTCGGTGATATCCTGCTCAAACCCCTTTTCTAACATTCTGTCAGCTTCATCCAACACAAGGTACTCACAATCGTTCAAAACCAAAGACCCATCAGCAAGCAAGTCACGCAGTCTGCCTGGTGTACCAACTACACACTTGACATTCCTGTCTTGTAACTCGCGCTGTTGGTCCCATTTGCTTACACCACCGTACAAACAAACAGCCTTGGCCTTGGATTTCGATGCCAATAATGTATCATTAAGCGCATCGTAGATCTGCATAGCCAATTCACGAGTTGGTGAAATCACTAAACAGGAACCACAATTGGGATTAGTAAGAAATCTGTTAATGGCCGGCACACCAAACGCAAGTGTTTTACCAGAACCAGTTTCCGCAACACCAACTACATCCTGACCTTCCAAAAGGTAAGGCCAAGAGGCTGATTGGATAGGTGTAGGCCTTTCGAATTTAGAAAGTGTTTGTTTCAGTTTAGAATCGATGCTTACATCAGCAATCTTAAGAATCGGGGAAAGTCTAGTGACATTAGCAGGAACTTCAATTGAGACTGAATGTTCTTTTAAGAATTCGTTAACCGCATTTTCATCAACGGGAGTAGACTCAACAATAGGAGTAGATTTAACAATAGGAGTAGATTCAGATTTCTCTTCTTTAGAAGACTTCTCTTTCTTCTCTTTCTCCTCCTTCTTCTCCTTCTTCTCTTTCTTCTCTTTCTTATCCTTTTTTTCTTTTTTCTCTTTTTTCTCTTCCTTGTCTTTCTTAGCAACTTTATCCTTCTTTTCCTTCTTGTCCTTAGACTTGTGCTCTTTACGAGGCTTTTCAATTGATTCGCTCATTGGACGGAAAAAATTGACAAATGTGACAAATCGGGAAATGTCATGCACCAACCACACTGTGAATATGTAAAGGTGCAAAAAGAGAAACAAAAGGTACAAAAGATATATACATATAGTATTCAGATACACAAACAGTACTAGGTATACAGATAGTATTCAGATACAAGTAGCATTCTTTTATATACTGTGGTTCTTTATTTGTAGTAATGTACAGTACATACATTAGTAGGCACAAACACAAAATTATGTGGCGATAAATATCTCTGCCGCAGTAATTAAAAACGAACTTCCACGTCATCGGCGTTTTTTTTCTTATTTTGCCTCAAAGTCCCGCACAGAATTCCACGTAATCAAATACGATGTACCCTAATATATAAAATCGGTTTATTGGCCACCATTGCCACTAATCAATAATCCAGCTTACGCGTACACCAACCCCCCACCTCAAGTCCTTAAAGTTCAAGTTTAAATTTAAATGTGGTCAATAATTCCAGCACTGCTGGCGTGTATATCTTGTACAACAGACACCCCCCAAGTAAAAGGCAAATGGCAGTCCCTTCCTGTCACTGACAAACGCAACCAACTGCTTCTGAATTTGGAAGACATGAAAATCGCAGATACCCATGGCACAGTTGCAGAAGCGTTTGATCAGAACCACAAAGTTGTTCCCCAACTTGAATGCATGACCAACATGTCTTATTTCAGTACCTATAAAGTCGATTTGAGCGATGCTAAATGTCCTCTTGAGGATGACAGCGCTCAATGTGCTAATCGTCAGTGTGCAATTGAGCCATTGAGCCGTAAAGACATTGACACTTGTATTTTCGAGTCTCAATTTTTAGCGAGATTAAGAAAAGATAGTGTGCACGATGCAGCACCTACTTATAAAAATTACGTCCCAGAATCAGCCGTTTTGTACAGAAACTGTACTGTTGATTACTGTTACCCTGAGGATGAGAGTGATGACAGTTTTGGTGTTTGGGTTGATTTGATAGACAATGCCGAGAGATTTACTGGATATGATGGTGCTAATGCCCGTAATATGTGGGGTAGATTATATGCTGAAAACGTTTTTGGGTATAACGGTGATGCACCTTCCTCGCCTCCCCCTGCGCAACCCCAACCCACAGGGTTAGGTGGTTTAGCTAACTTAATGAAGAAGAGCGATCCAGGAATGGAAGTCGAGCCTTCTAGTACTAAGGTACCTGATGGAATTGTTGAACAAAGGTTGTTTTATAGATTATTATCCGGTATGCATGCTTCTATTAGCACCCACTTGACATACCACTGGTGGAATGCCACCAGTGAACAGTGGGAGGCCAGTTTACCTGATTGGCTGGAGAGAGTTGGCTGGTTCCAAGAAAGAATCAACAATATCTTCTTTGACTATGCTCTTGTTAGCAGAGCTATCGCTAAGATCGCCAATCAGTACTCTGATCAGCTTTTGTTCGCACCTTCTGACAAATCCATCGACGACACCGTCAGAGCTGCTATGACCAAATTAGGCAAATGCATCTCTGATTCCCCATTTGCATATGCTATTGATGAAACGGAACTCTTTAATTTTGAAAACGCCGATGAAGTCAAGGCTGAGTTGCGCAAAAGAGTTAAGAATGTCAATGCCTTAACCAGTTGTGTAGGCTGTGAACGTTGCAGATTATGGAGTAAGATCCAAACTGCTGGTTACGGTACTGCTCTTAAGATTCTTTTTGAACTTCCTGAAAATCCCGAAGACGACTTAGAAGCCGTTAAACATATTTTAGGCTCATTTAGAAGAAGTGAGTTAGTGGCTTTAATCAACACTTTCGGTAGAATCTCACATTCAGTTATGGCTGCGGAGACTTTTAAAAACCAGGTTGTAGACAGTGTTACTGATAAAAGCACTTTTACTTACGCCTTGAAATCGGAACTGGCACATACTAAAGAGGCATTGACTTTTATTTTCAAGTCTTACTTGGATTCTCCTAAAATTGTTTACCGAATGTTTATGAGAACTTGTAACTATTTGTGGCACCGTTACGTCATCGGAGGTCCTGAGGTCACCTATTTGGATATTAAGAACCACGGTGATTCCGGAAATGACAATGCCGAAAAAGGTGAATTGTAAGAATAATGAAAAAAACGTAACTAGAAACGAAAATCATACACGAATTGTGTGTTGGTTTAATAAGAACAAAAACAGATATATACCCCCGGGGGGTAGATTTTGTTCATAAAAATATACATAACATTATTTATTCCAACATCTTTTGTAAATTTTTACCCTCTAATCTACTATAATCATACTCCTTACGTGCAGCATCGAACTCTTTCTGTAACACAAGTAGTTTCTCGACTCTGCCCAATTTACGCGGGTCGTTACGTAATGCAAATTTGAAGTCGTCGACCTTGATTTTATTCCGACCAGCTGCTTTAGCCATTCGTGATGCTTCATGGCATATACTGCATATATACTCCTGTAAAATATCTTCTAATACTCCAACTGTCTCTAAATAGGGGGTGTCTACATCCCCGAATGCGTATAAAAGAGCTTTTAAGTCATTAGCAAATAATGGTTGTCGTTGACGGCGTTGCATTTGTCGTCTGTCTTCCACCAAAATTAGTAATCTGCCATCTTACTTAAATAAAAATGTCTCCACACTTATCTATGTATATGTTGTTTATGTAGAATTCTATAAACTGTTATCTTCAGCTTCTTTAGTAGCTTCTTTAGTAGCTTCTTTAGTGTCTTCTCCTTTTTGCTCTTGATCTTGGTCTTGGCCCTGATCTTCCTCCTCGTCCTCTTCATCGTCATCATCTTGATCATCATCTTCTGGTTCAGGATCACCGTCAACTTCTACATCACCAGCTTCTAACTCGTCTATCATTTCATCTCGAAGATCTTCTGTTTCATTCCCGTACTCCTCTTCATCACTGACGTCGTCTTCATCAACTTCAGGCTGTTCAGGTGGGTACTCATCACCCTCTTCAGAATCCCACGGAATATTATACTTAGTGACTCTAGGTTTTTCGGCAAGGATATTTCGTACAACGTGGTCAATGGCTACACGTGACGGTGGATTCTCTTGGAGCTCTTCGCTGTCGTATTCGTTGTTTACATAGTAACCAACCTGAACGAAGTCACGGTCTTTATACGCACATGAAAGAAGCATAACAGTGATGGAAACTAACTGATCTTGAGGAATCAAGTCCGGATTAGGTGGGTCGGTTTCAAAAACGAATCTGTTAACTCCTTGTGGCACTGGTCCTACTAATAACGAGTCCAGCTCTTGGTCGTACTTGCTGCTTTTACTAGCTCCTACATAAACGAGTTTCCATTCCAAATCGTCTTTAAGCGGTTCTAAACATTCAAATGTGATCTCAAATTTATAGGGGTCCGTGAATTTCGCGGGGTTATTTAACACGCTAACGTTTAACAACGAAACTATCGACATATTTTAATTTTACCTAACGGGAGAAGGAAGTATAGGTATGTACAGTAAGTACAGGTAGTTGTAAGAACAGTAAGTATAGGAAGGGTTACCTAACTGGGAGAAATAAAGGGAGGAAGGGGGGTTACCTAAAGAAAGTAATCGGTAAGATAGTACTAGGTATATAGAAATAACTAAGTTAAACTTTCTTGTTTCATTAACGTAATTTACATAACCAATTTGTACTACTGAATCCGCGTTGCGCACTCTATAATTTATTGGTCAGATCTCAAAACAACATTTATAATAGTCATAGTTAATTTTTGCGTGTTTGCGTGTTAGCGTACTATACGATTAGTAGGTTGGGTATTGTATTTATAAGAAGCCTTAGATTACGTTACTAGTTTACGTCAGTGCTCTCTACGCAATGGTCTCAATTCCTGCTGGACTTCTTCCTAAATGGATGCTGTTTGTATCCGCCGTTTCTGTTTTCAACTCTCTTCAATGCTACTATGGCGATCTCTCTCTTTCTCGTAGAGTTTACTCTAACAAACCGCAAGAGGTCACTCCATTGAGCAACCGTACATTTGGCACATGGACATTAGTAGTTGCTGTCATCAGATTCTACGCTGCTTATAATTTACACATTCCGGTTGTTTATAACATTGCTATGTCTACTTACTGGGTTGCTGGATTCCACTTTATTTTCGAATGGCTTATTTTCCGCACTGCGTCACTGGGCAAGGGTTTAATGGGTCCCCTGCTTGTGGCTTCGTTAACGCTTATTTGGATGACTAAAGTTAAGGAAAGTTATTTGGGTATGTAAAATTGAACATAAAATAGTATATAAGTGTATACCTCTTGAAAAAAAGAGTAGTGGCAATTGTCGTCATGTTCTATTAGAATTTCTGGGATCGCGTCTGCGCAGCTCGTCAAGCAGATCAGGGCCAATCAAACGTTTAAACCCAGACTTGCTTAATAATTCAAGTTTCAGAGTGTCTGAATTACACGTGACCGTAGCAGCTCTGGGCAAATCATAGATCAGAGCCAGTTCTCCGAAATAAGACCCCTTAGAGAGCGATGAAATAAGTTCATTATTACTGGTCACATTAACGGTACCCTCGTCAATCAAATAGAAATTAGATCCAGAATCACCTTCTTTAATAATGACGTCACCCTTATGAAAGGTCGTTGGCTGTAATGCGTCAGCAATCTTAAGCTGTGTGGACTCAGGAAGATGAGCAAAAATATCGATTTGTGAAAGAACCTGCTGGGAATGCATGCGTTTTTGGCTCAATTTCGCAACCATGATTCGTTTGAAAGTAATTCTGTCAAGGGTATAAACATCGGACTCCATTAAAGTTCGAACTGTTGCTGCACGTGGAGCGTTGTACATAAGCGCTAGCTCGCCAAATGTAGACCCACCGCCGGCTTCACCGACGATTTGGTTGTTGATAATGAACTGTACACGGCCTTTGTCCAGAACGAACAATTCGTTGCCTTCTTCGCCTTGTGTAATGACTTCGGAATGGGGGGGGAGTTTACGGTACTGCAGAGCGTTTAATACTTGCTGCATTAAATCGTCGCTGAGTTCTTTGAAAAAGAGTGTGCGTTTTAGAATTGTTTCTAATCTGTGATGGATTTCTTTGGGGGGGGGGGGGTTGCGCTGAGTTGGTTGATGGGTGTCGTTGTTGCTCCAACATTCCGCGCTTACGCTAACTCGTCTGCTAACGTCGAAATGGTTGGGCAATTCTGTGTCGTTGGGGGAGAAATCTTCTACGTTTTTGCCTTCACAAAATTTAGAGAACATAGTTTTTTTTTGGGATTTTTAATATCAGATGTTGTTCGGGTGTGTGTAGTGTGTGGGGGGCGATAATGTGATGGTTTTACAAGTGTGGTGTTTTTTTTTTACCTTCGTTTTTTTTCCTTCTTTATTCGCTAGAGTATGTTTGCTAGTTAACGGGTATTCGTGTATTATATGCAGTACAAGAAAAGATCAAACTAACAAGAATCAACAGTTTTTTACAAAAGAATCCTTTACGAATTGGTCAACGAACTTTGTATGTAAAGAAGGGAGATTAACTAAGTGGCACGTAAATGTACGCCATGCATGATCTATGCGAGTTGGGATGTGTATTAGATAAGATAATTTATAAATGAATCGCTTGCCTGCGCAAATTGGGGTAAGCATGCATATTTCTAACGGTTTTGTTCAACGTCTTTTCAAAATGACATTTTGATGTTCAATTTTAGAGGACCAACAGATAAACAGGCATAGAAAAGAGCAAGTTCAAATAAAAAAATCAAAGTAAATTTCTAAAAAATAATACAAAAAAAAAATCAAAAATGAAAAATGAAAAATAAATAAATAATTACTGTTTATGAGCTTTCCGTTTCCGTGGTTTCGCCGGTCGTTCGTATGCATTAGGTCTTAATTTATGCGAATGCGAGCAACCCGATTCAGAATCACTGGAATTTGGACTCGAACTTGAACTTGAACTTGAACTCGAGCTAGAAGAGTACTCCGATTCAGATTCGGACTCGCCGAATTCTTCTGGAGGGTGGTATATACAGCATATTTTACTCTTCTTTTTGTTTAAATGCTCGTTATCAACGGTATCTTCTGCCCACGTAACATGTTGGTTTCTAGTTTGTGAATTTCTATCATGTGCACTGATCAATACTAATCTAGCGATTCTTGATTGGTCTGTTTCTACTTCGGTTTGCGGTTGCGTTTCTGCAACTTGTTCTTCTATTTGTGTGCGTTGGGTCATGGTCATGGCAAGATTACGTAACACAAAGTCAGCCGTTTAAAAATTTTGATTACTTAATGCAGTTTGGTGGTTTCAATTAAGAAATCCTCAAATGCCATTGTAACGTACCCAATCCGGTCCTTGTCGTACTTTTTAAAAGTATCCGTAATTGATTTAATGGAAATACAAGACTGAACAAACATATCAAAACTCATTTCCCGTTCGCCCTGTCTATTAAGTTTCGATCCAGCGTTAAACATGAACTGTACTGTTTCAGAAGTCAAAGAGTACCCAAAAGCGGCTAAAGCACGACTGAATTCGTCTAAACTGATTGTGTCGTTATTGCTTGTATCGAATCTGTTGAATACTTGTCGCCATTCATGTAAATACTTCCATAATTGCCCGAATTCCGCGAAATAAATAGCACCATCACCGTCTCTGTCGAACATTTTCATCATTAATCGCACGGAGTGTGCGTCAAAAAGCGTGTAATCGCCATTAACCAAAGCTTTCGAAAGTTCTCGTTCTGTTAAATAGCCGCGTTTTTTGCGATCTACTTCGTCGAATAAAGTGCGTAGGTCGTTGAGTTTTTCTTCGTTTCTGCGTTTAGAATTGAGACTGGAAAGCGAGGGGGTGCTGTGGACATGTGTATCGAAATTAGGAGCAACTGGTGTGGGTGATTCGGCATTAGGAAGAGAGCTGGAGAACTGGGGGGATTGGTAGGGGTGTAGGGGAGCATTACGTTGACTGGGGGGGGCTGTAGGAGCCATCTGTGGAGCCATCTGCGTACTCATTTGTGGAGCCATGGGTGCTACTTGAGGAGCCATTTGACCCATTAGAGCCATTTGACCCATTGGAGCCATTTGACCCATTGGAGCCATTTGACCCATTGGAGCCATATGACTCACCTGTGGTGCCATTTGAGCACCCATTTGAGCACCCATTGAAGTACCCATTGGAGGAGGAGTATGATGGGCTCTTTGTTGTGGTTGTGGTCGTGATTGTCCATGTATAGGCATTCTAGGTTGCATCCTTTGTGCCTGCATTTGTTGAGATTGTTGTGCCTGCGCCTGTGCTTGCTGTGCCTGTAATTTTTGAGCTTTCTGGGCTTTCATTTGAGCATGTGCTTGCTGTGCTTGCTGTGCCTGCATCTGCTGTGCCTGTTGAGCTTGTGCCTGCGCTTGCATTTGTTGAGCCTGTGTAGGCGCATATTTCGTACTTTGTGGGTATTTCGTGCTTGGTGGGTACCTTGGTTGATTAGATCTTTGTTCATAAGGTTGAGAAGTAGTTCTTCTATACTGCTCTTGTGCAGGCTGCACGGGTGGAGGATGTGAGTACGGTTGTGAAGTGTTTCTGTACCGCTGAGAAGGCGGCGGTTTAGGAATGCCAGAGGGAGTATCATAGGCTGCACTAGTGTGCGATTTACCGGATCCAAACGCTTCCATAGGCGTAGGAAATCGGGGTAAATCGTCTTTCATGTCCACTCTTTAAAATTCGATTAGATAAGTGGGTAATTATATTTTTTAATTTATCACGCGATTACGTTACAAGATAAACATGCTAAGATTAAACAAACTAAGATTAACATTATCTGCAGGTCTTACTGTTGTCTCTTTGGGGTCTCCTTATTGTCTCCATGAAATCTCATTGAAATGCACTGTTAATTGCAATAGATTGATTTTACTAAGTAAAATTTACATCTCTTTAATAATTTAGTTTATGATTAGGCACGGAGAGAGCTGGCTCTGCGGTTCTTAACCTCAACCTTCTCAGCTCTCTTCTGAGAGTGACGAGAGGCAAGGAGCTGGGCGTACTCAGCAGCTTCGTTCTTGGTCTTCTCGAGCTGAGCAATCTTCTGGGCTCTAAGACGACGCTTGTGCATAAGACGACGGGGGGTAACTAAACGCTGGATGCGGGGAGCCTTGGTGTACTCACGACCGTTCTTACCGGTAACGGGTCTGCGGATAACGAGAGATTTAAGATCGTTGTCAGAGGCCTCCTTTTTGGTAAGACCGTAGAATTTACGGATGTTGTTAGCACGCTTGGGACCCAAACGGCTAGGAATCTGCTCAGTAGTGAGACCCTCAATGTCTTCGCTGCCAGCCTTGACGATAGAAAGAGCGACAACAGCCATATCGGGACCTAAGATAGCACCGTGGACAGACTTTCTCTTACGCTCACCATCACGGCGGGGTCTGTAGACCTTGTGGCGCTCGGTAAGAAGGAGACGGACACGACCGGGGACAAGAACACCGGGCATGCAGGCGAAACCCTGCTTGTCGTTACCACCAGTAACTTTAACAACATAGCCTTCGGGGAGACCGACGAGCTCACCAGCGAGCTCCTGGCCAATGCGAGTGTCCCAAAGATTACGGGCAAGATGTTCGTCTTCGAGGTTGATCAGCTTCTGCGTGCCGTTCGCGGGGTACGAGATGTTGAGCTTGACCATCGTGTATCGTTGATGAAAAAGTAGCTCTTTACGCTTATGTTGAGTTGGGAGTTCCCGTGATCTTAGCTGGGGTACACGATACGGTTTGTTATTGTATATGCGTCTTTCAATTGGAAAATTTGAGTGGTTTGGGAGTTTACCGTAATGTATTTTAAGTAATATAGATTAGGTAACTACAGGGGGAAGCCCTACTGCTGAATAACCATTAACCAATGATACGTAATCGCTCCCCTTCTATTTATGTAATTTGATCCACCTCTCCTGCAGACGGACAGGAGATCCTTGGGGTACCCCGCCGTAATGACCTAACCACAGCAATCGATATCAGTACCGGGCCTAGGATACATATGCTACATATAGGTGCACACAGTCTCCACTATACTTGTTACCTATATCTTAATAGAATAAAGAACTGAATAATTTAAATTGATGCCCATGGATAATTGTATCAACGTGAGTATATGTATGATAAGATCGCACTATACGTGCATTTAATAAGGTGTACAAAAACTAATATATATGAGAAATTTTATCAATTGTTTTCTGCAAGCGTTGCAGGATCCTTAGAACCAGTTTCTGAGCCAGTGCCTGTAGTCTCAGTCTTTACCTGTTTAGCAGGGATAGACGGTTCTGAAGTGCTACTCCGTTTAGAACTAGGTGTATCATTTTCTTGTGTATCATTTAAAGGTGGTCGCTTTATTTGGTCAATTGACTGTGCAGAGGAGGCTGGATTAGTTGTCTGTTCAGAATTGGGATTATGAGTTACCGATTGAGATGCTGCTTGTCCGACTGGCTGAGTATGCTGTAGTAAACTCTGAGGCTGGGGTTGGTACCCTGGGAACCCAGGAGGACCGTGTGGGAACTGCATTCTAGGATCTGTACTCCTTAGATCATTCCTTGGATCATTTCTAAGATCAGCTCTAATATCAGGATTACTTTGGAGCCCTGCGCTGCGCATTGCGTACGGATCGTTTAGTCTATCAGGATGAGAAGCAGCTTCTTCAACAGTTGGTGTTCCTAAAGCCTTTGCTGATCCGTTAGGTCCAGCTGACGCCTGTGGATCCCAAATCCCCCATTCCATGGAAAAGTAATTAGTAGGACTCATTAGCATGTCGTTCATGTACTGATTCCCAGGACCTGGTGTTTGGCTTGGTCTTTGACTCTGTGGGTGTGGACCCTGTGGACCCTGTGGACCCTGTGGGTATGGCCCCTGAGGAGGACCTTGTGCCCCCTGTGCCCCCTGTGAACCCTGTGGACCCTGTGGACCCTGAGGACCCTGTGGACCCTGTGGACCAGGTCTTTTCATACCAGGCATCATTCCCGGCATGGTATTAGGACGCGCAACAGTATTCATTAAAGGCTGCGTCTGCCCTCCCTGAGACTCATGCTCATTTTTCCCAGCTTGAGAAGTTACAGATCCTCGATGACTGCCTGGTCCATAACTTCCAGGTCTTGACTCGTCACTTTGAGCGTTCATTTGAGGTTGCGCTGTATTTTGTTGTTGCTGTCTAGGATCCTTAGGATCTATCACAGGGTTCACTAAGCTCCCCATACTTGCTTGGCTCATCTGTCCCATTTGACCCGGCTGTCCCATTTGACCCGGCTGACCCGGCTGACCTCCTAAATCAGGATCATCACTACGCACGCCATAAGACGAGTTCCTATCATAACTCTGGTCACTATCTCCACCACTAACATTAGACGACGCAGGCTGCATAGGATAATTCCCATTATACCGTGAAGACATAGGGTAACCATAGTACCCCTGCGTCATCAACGGCGTGAACCCCGGGAAATAAGAACCCGCACTTGGTGACACCCTAGGATTAGCCACATGCGGCGGCATCTGCGCATTAGGCGGGAACTGACTGAAGTAAACAGGACTCGGGTAGACTCCCGGGTGGTGAGGCAACTGGTGCATACCAGCAGCACCAGCCGATTCCGGTCCCATCATCCTTTGATCGTTCAAAGCATTAGGGTTAGAGCCATTACCAGCCATACCCGCACCAACCGGCACCGACGCCTGATTGTCGTTAGGACCCGGAATTTTCACCTTCAATTTCGGTCTAGAAGAAGTACGCATGTGATTTCCTCTTGGAGAACGCACTACAGCAGGCGCATGTTCAAGTGGATCATTAGTACTGGAAACCGTTGATTTCTCTAAAGAGCTATCTGGGTCGTCGTCCTCTTGTTTAATACTAGTATCACCCTGGTGAGATCCTTCAATTTTGTCGTTTTCTCCGCCGTCTTCGAACCTCGTCCTTGCGATTATTCCTCTATTTCTTTTCACTTGTTCTCTAGTCCTAATAATATCGTCTAATTCTTCTACGCTAGAGAATTCGTATACGGTATTGTCCTTGCTCACAATTATCACTGCAATTTCAACTTCACAGAGAACAGCCAGCTCGTGTGCTTTTTTATAGAGCCCTGATTTACGCTTGCCAAATGTAGTGTACCGATTTCTCTCGTTTCTAATAGGCTTTATTTCGATCTTACGTCTGCCCATGGTGTTCAATAATAAATAAAAAATCAAACTTATCTGGATTCTTATTTTGATTTTTTAATTTTAAAGAACTTAAGCAGCTAGTTTGCAGTAATTTCTATCAGAGAAAAAAGGCTTGGTAGTTGCGTTCTCTAAAATTAGCTCAGCTGTGACCAAAAGTCATATTTGCCTTTGGGTTTTGGCATGTAAGAGGGTATGCACGACCTTGCATATTTTAGACGAACCCTAGTCACTGATAGTGAATATTTCGTTCTAAAAATAGAACATGTTGCATAACAATCAATATGTGCGAAAACCAGCAAAAAATTGCAAAAGGAAGGCGAAAAAGAAAGCAGTAAAATGGCATTAAAAAAAAGTGTAATAACTTAGTATGAATATTTAGATTCGTGTATTTCAGTGCGGATGATCCCACTGTATGTATTAAGATTGACATATTCGTGTATTATGTACCAAATGTCAGAATTGAGTTCTGAGTAAAAAAAAAAAAGAAAATGGCAAGTGTAATTGTAGACGTCAAAATGCATTTCGTTAGATATTAAAAGGATGTAAAGAAAACACTCTTTGCCAGAAAGTCCTTGTATCCTTTTCGAAATAATCAATATCAACATCACTTTCTGCATCTGAATCAACAATTGAGTGTCCTTCAATGTCGTTGGTTTCAGTGACTGTTTGTTTATCACCTTTCTTAATGGACTCAACGGCTGAAGACGACGAAGATTTAATTGACTCCTCGTAGTCGTTCTCAATGAATCCAATTTCACCACTATAACCATGTTGACGTAGGTATTTAAGGAATCTAGCATCCTCTAAATCCATGCTTCTACTATCTAAATCCGGCATGAACAACCAAGCAAACACCATAGCCGCACCAGCAACACATGCACAAGTAATAAATGTCCACCTTTGTCCGTATTTAACTTTGATTGGGGTAAACGCTTCTGTACCAATAATACCACCAACTCTGCCCATAGCATTCGACAGTCCGAAAAACGTTGCTCTAACACCAGTTGCGTATGATTCAGAAGTCATTAACCCGATCATAGATCCAGGACCTAGTCTGCCTACCATTTGGAACAAACCAAAGAAGACAACAAACAACGGCACAATTCTACGTAATTGGTCAAAAGCACATCCGATGATAATACCAAAAACAATAAACCCGCCAAATCCAATTAGCATTGTACGTTTACGACCAACGTATTCACACATCAAAGATCCCACCAAAATACCAGGAACAGTTAATGCACCCAACAACAAATCCCATTCAGCGGTTTTCTTAGTGTCGCCATTCTTAACAATATCCTTGATAATCAATGCAGAAAACACAGAATTGGGGAAAATGATCATATCATAAAGCAAAAATGTAAAACAAGTTCCGAATAACCGTTTATAATAGAACTTGAAAGTCAGTAACCACGGAATTTTATAGTTGATGAATTTGCCCTCTTTGAAATAATTAGAAGTAATTAATTTCATTCTAAGAACAAACACAAAAACCGGCATTGCAGCACCAATTCCGAACATTACACGCCAAATAGTGCTTAAATGTTTATCACCACCAGCAGCTGACCAAACTATTAGGAAGATACTCATGGAAAGTGGTGATCCCATTTGCAAAGGAATGTTCAAAATAAGAATATAAAGCCATCCACGTTTATCACGTTTGCGTTTAGAATCTACTTTCTCGTTTTCAGCAGTGGCTTCTAATGCAATTGAGCTACATGTAGGAAACTCACCGCCAATGCCAAATCCAATAACACCTCTCATAACAATGATCATCCAGAACATTCCTTGAGTAGTGTAACCATGCGCAGCACATGCTAAAATAGATCCAATAACCATGCAAACAGTAGTGAACACAATTGCCGTTTTACGGCTGATGTAGTCACAAATAAGACCCATACCGATCATGCCAAGAATTTGACCAACAAGCATTGCATTGTTCATTCTTGTGGTGAAATTGCTGTCGTAATCTTTAGGGTACTCTTTCTTGAACACTAAATTGAGGGCAGTCATTACTGTGTTGTGGTACCCATCGCAAACGAGGGCAGCACCTGCACAGGCTATACATATTTTATTCAAAAGCCTGCGCTTCTTTGTCAATTGATGGGGGGGCATGATAATTCAATGAACTATTCGTGTTGTTAACCAATTGAGTTAGATTTTTTTTTTTTTGGAAAAAGTTTGTGGATGTGGAGTCAGTTATATAGTCCACATATCATTGGTCACCTATCTGCATAAGATCTATGATTTATCTATTGCCGAAATATGCAAGATAATCTTTCAGTCAGGGACATTTATCGATAGCCGCACATGCTATAGTACACTAAGCAGGACACATTACATACGACAATGTGTCCACAGTGTATGATCACAATCTATGGCGTCAATCTATGGCGTCAATCTATGGTTACAATGTACGCACACGTACGAAACGTGCCCAAATTGCGACCAATGATTAATTAATATTTTTAGGGAAATATGTATTTATACTTTTTTAGTTTTTCTTTCACTAGAAAAATAAAGGAAGGCATTTACAGATCAAAACTCAAAAACAAGAGAGTAGACCCCAGTAAACGTTTATTGCGCATTTATGCTTATCATTTAAATATTGTAGAACTTATCAGTTGTTTTTGTTAAAAACTTCTAAGAACACATTTAGGCAAGCTGAGCCTGGGGGTCAACAGCTTTACCAGCACCAGCGGGCTTTTCAGCAGCGCGGGTACCGTGGTGGGTGACAGGGGCAACAGAAGCGGGAATGTAAAGCCAGTTACGGAGGTACTCAACACCCTCGTCGGTAAGGGTGTAGTAGTAGCATCTCCAGACGTACTGGGTCTTGACGTAACCCTTGGAATCGAGAGACTGCATAGCCTTGATAACATAGAGGTTCTTGACCTGGAGGTCGGGGTGGATGGACTCGTAATCCTTCTTGGCGAAACAAACGCCCTCCTTGAAAAGGAATTCGTGGATCTTTCTGCGCTGGTCAGTGGGGATCAACATCTTAGTCTCTAGCTATGAAGTTACGGCGGGCTGAATTTCACAAAGGTATTGATGCTAGGGTCTCTACAGGCTATGGTCACGTGAAATAATATCCTTTGGGACTTTTAGTAAAAGTTTTCACCTTAGTTTAGGAAAAAAACTTACTGGCGATTATAAATATGGGTAGTGAAATTTACATAAATATTAGTAAGTGAAGACCTGAGCCCTAATCAACCACAGAATCGAGAGCGTCTCTTACTCTGTTATATGGCGTCCTATAAGAACGTCAAATGAAATGATTGAAGGGTATACAAATAAATAATATATCTACAATTGAATATAATTAGCATGGTTGCTTTTCGTTACTATTGTTATTCGGGTAATTCGCTTGATTCTGGTACTGATCGTGCTCATTAAAATGCAAAGGGTCGTTAAAATGCACAGGAGGGTAAGTTAATTCGTTGCCCCCCTGGTGGAATACACTGTGATCGGTATACATATTCGTGTTAGGGTCATAAAACGGCTGTATAAATTGTTGGTACGGGACGTTCATGCCGTAATCCTCACCATTGGTCGGTGGTGGTGGATGATTGTAGTCCAGAAGCAGGTCTTGATAGGGATGATCAATGCCTGGTTCTAAATAGGGGATGTCCATATCTTCGAAATTCAGTGCAGGTTCATCTATTGGTAGTAATTGGGGGGTTGCAAACTCAACAGCGTGCTGGTCTGTGTCTAATGGTGCGCTCTCTGGGTTTGTGATTGTGACGTCTTTCCTCTTTAAATATGTGGTTGCTGAAGCAGCATTGAACGAGCTGGCTCTGGCTCCACGTGTATGATGAGGATGTTCTGAGTTTTCGGAAACGCTATGTGCGGGAACGCCATGCGAGGAAGCACTGTGTGGTACACTATGCTGTGGTACACTATGTGGTGGTACACTATGTGGTGGTACACTATGTGGTGGTACACTATGTGGTGGTACACTATGTGGTGGTACACTATGTGGTGGTACACTACGTGGTGGTGCAGGTGCAGGCTCAGGCACTGGTGCATGTGATGACACATTCTGTGGTGGAACATTAGAATCCCACAACTCATTATAAATAGACGTATTCGGAAACGGCACAACATTATTAGCAGGAATTGAATTGACATGTAAATTCTGTAATTGAGCCTGTGGTTCATTGTAATGAGGAGCATGTAATGCCACTGGTTTATTGATTGTTGGGAAGTCTATAGGTTGAGGTACCACCGGGCTGCTCAATGGAAAAACCGCACTTACAATTTGATCAGGAAACAAGTCAATTTCTAGTTTCGGATCGTCTAAAACCTGGGTTTTCAAATCATGAGGCAATGTGTGTTCTGGAATGTGGTTCATCGGCTCCTGTTCATATGATTGGTGGATATAGTTTACGTTTACGTCATAATTCTGTAACGATGGTTTACGAGAATCATTGGGTGAATTGATTTCAGAACTAATCACTGAACTGTTTACTTCAGTATCTTTAAGGAGAACTTCGGTAGCAGTTTTGTTTGCCTTTTTGTTCCGTTTAGATGCCTTCTTCGTAATTGACTTCTTGTCATCGTCTGGGATTGGAATGATTGCGTGAAGTTTTTGCCTGTGTCTTAATAGCAAATCCTTTCTAGAGAAGTTTTTGCCGCAACTCTGACAGGAGAAGGGTCTTTCTTGTGTGTGGGCACGTTCGTGTCGCCGCAAGTGTTCTGCTCGAGCGAAACCTCTAGTGCACACCATACACACGTACGGACGCGGCCTATCGGTTTTAATCAGTATGGATTTCTGGGGGATGGGTTGAATTGGGACCCGCTGGGGGATTTCAAGCTTTTCAGCACTGACATTCTTGCCAGTTTCAGACATGCTCCTGGAAACTTGAATTACTCAGCTTTTTTTTTTCGATATAGCCACAATTAATTGAATTGTTGTTGATAAATAAAAATAAATTGGTAGTAATTTAGTTCTCTAGTTTAGAATTAATTCATTTCAGTATATTTTTAGAAAAAAGGTTGTGCGCAGAGTTCCTGTGTATGTATTAATAGGGCGGCAAGACTGTCAAACCTAAAATAGACATGCGCGTGTACTTTACCCGTACCCGTTTATAATGATCCTCCCAATGATGTGACCTTACCCTTATCTACGATAGAAGTAGAGTATGCGTAAATAAAACTGTATGAAAACAGTATATATATGTGTGTGTGATGTGCTTGTGTTCGAGCTAAGAATCGCTTTATATATTAGGTAGAATTGTGTCTATTCTGGTCTTTTGTTGGTATTCGTAGGGTAAGGTTTATGCACACACTGTCAAATTTAAAAGAACCATTACAGTCAGTGCTACATATGTATTTTGTGTACCTGTACAATGTATATATTTCTAAAAGCGTATTTTTTATATACTGACCCTCGTTTATACAGCTAGATTGGTTTTAGTTGGTAGTTATAAGTACTGTGACACGTGATAATGACATAATCAACTGGGTTATAAGAAAAAACATACTTGACTAACATTCCATCGTACCCCTTAGACAAACTGCGTAGAGTAAACGTACCCACCATAGACCCCCAACACCGTCTACTGTTCTAGTTGATACTGTTGACCTATGGACCAACGGGTAAGTCATTCATGCACTGCGTAGTGATTATGGGGGCACAGATCGACTGCGTCTTCATAAAGAGCTCAGCTTCCTACATCAATTAGCAGCCGTAGCGTCAGAGAAGCCGTACATATTTATTTTCCATAGTCTATGTTTTGTTCCTTTTAATCATTATGTAAGTACCTCACACGCGCTATACACGCTACAGTACACACGCTAATTGTATACGCACATATTGTCACTTTAGTCTGCAGCGCAGTAGTTAAATGAACTTCCCGTTTATAATACATTGCACTAACCAGTCCTTGTTTTTAACTAAAGTGAACGGTATAGATGCATAATTATGCAAATCATACTTAACGAGTGGATCAGTAACTGTTTCACATTTCTCATTGTTCTGAGTATTCAGCAATACCACCAACCCTCCGCCAGGCACCATATCAAGTTTATTAACGAGCCTGATTGTATTAAACGGCACAGTCAATGCCATCATAAGTAGTAACCTCTCCTCCTCTTCATTGGTATAAGTATCATGTTTACTATCATCACTGAAATCCTCGTCTGTAAACCTTGAATTTCTTGATTTATCCACCGAAGATGAACACACAACGTAAATAGGAGATACCGGTCTTAAAAGCACTCTTCTAAACTTGAACTGCTCTTCTAAACTTGCGGACATCAACCAATGTTTACGGAATTGACTGCAGTCAGCACTCACTTCACGTTCAATTGGAAGCTCGGACTTACCTGTAGGCAACAAGTACGGCTGCCAGTCGTAAAGTTCGCCGCCTTCAATGCAGTCATGAACGTAGCCAGTAGATAAACACGGCCAACCTAAACTTACCATTTCCAAGTACTTGATTGTTCTTCTTGGTTGGTCTGCCAACACACAAATGAAATTTGAAGGCTCAAACATCGTACGAACGCCCACCGAAGGAAAACCAAAACTACAACTGTCTGTGTTCACTTTCTCAATTTGCAGTTGAATTAAATCGCTTAATCCGCGTTCTAAAACAACACCACCGTGTGACTCAATCAACCTTTGGATCCTTTCTCTGCCAATTGTCATTGATAAACTGAATGTACACCCTTCAAAAAGTCTTAACCCTCTACGTCTTTTAGCTTCTGGGAACAAACCAAACGCGGTTTTATTGCTGACTTGCATGCTCATGCTACGGGTATAACTAAAATCTGGTTTAGTAGGCGTGACGTTATTAGACTGAATTGGTGACCGTCTTTTCACTGGGGAAACAGCAGTTGAAGGCGTTAATTCGCGGCTGTCGTTCCACAATTTCATGTCTCTATATGTGAAATTAAGGTCAGCCACTTTAACAATAATTTGGCGTCCGGAATCAAGCTTTACTTTGAATTTACAAACACCGTCTGTAGTGCTCAATTCATTAGGATCAACAGTTTTCTGCATAGTTTCAAGAATTTGACATCTTTTACTGGCTTTTGAACTAGAATTCTCCATATAATGTACAGTGTCCCCGCGTTTCAAATCGAATTGTTTAACATGTGTAGGGTCATTAAGATCGACTTCTCCGCTTTCATCCTGGCGGAACTGAACAATTGATTTAGGATTTTTGGCATCCCAATCATGTCTTCTTGCAATACAGGGCCACCATTTCTTGTCACTGATCCAGTAGCATAGAAGTTTAATTGTTTCTTGTTCTCTCGGACGAATTGGCGTCTCGTCAATGACTCCGCCTTGGTCTGAGGGGGTGATATTAGGCTCAGAATTAGAATCGCTGCTGCTTACATGCTCCTCGTCTCTTAGTATTTGGAGCAAATTTTGTTGATATTTGCTGTGGTTAGTTTTGTCTTGATCGCTCTTGCCCATCAAAAGGTTAAGTGCGCTGCTGTCTAATTGAGGTACTCTTTGAGTTTGTGAGGGTTGGGGGGGGGGGTCATTAGTCTGGGTTTCTTCAATGGCTTCGTCGAGGTCGGGGTGGGTATGCTTCGGGGTACTGGAAAAGCGGTAGGGGTAATCTTCTGAAGATACATTTAGTTGTTCACGCGTTTCTTCTACTATGAAATCATCTTCTGAAGACACCGTATGCATTACTATGCTTTGTTTTATGGTGTTGTTTAAGTGGTTAAACTGTGGTGTGAGTGTGGTGTGTGTATATGTTTTATTAGATCCCCCTAACCCGTAAATAGAAACTACGATTTTCGTTGCTGAATAATCGAGTTTGTTTACAAAAGTACCACACTACACCACACACTTATGTATAGTTACTAGAAATTGTAATTGATTTATATAAATGTATGTTACATATCATCGTCGTACAAGTAATAACGATGAGGCTCGTTGTATCTATGATGTTTATCCTGTGGGCGACGGTGGTGCTTATCATAAACATCATGAATATCATCATATCCACAACCGTTTGAACAGCCGTAATTGTAATCCTCGAAATTATCGAGATCTTCAAACCCATCAAGACGATCGAAATCATTCAAATCATCATAGTCTTCAAGACACTCATCGTATTCGTTTAAACCATCATATCTTCTGAACTGGTTGCTGACAATTGGCTCACTAGCCTGAGAAGTCTCAATTGCCTCCCCTGCGGCTACTTGGGTAGGTTCAATTGTGCTAATTGTAGATCCCTGATCGAATTTGTCACCTTGCTTAGCGAAAAGGTTATGGCGTACCCCTTGTTGTTCTGTAGATTCGATCGAGTTAGCGTTCTCAGCGTTTGCACTTATCAATAACACAGCCAAAGTCCAGATCTGCATTTTTTCCTCCCTACTTATTGATACTAAAAAATAATAGAGGGGAATTTGTTCTAATTATATATAATAGATATATTTAAGTTAAAGACAACCAAACGTTTCATATTGTATATATACTCGAAACTTCTTAAGAGTAAGCCTATATTAGATCTGATCTCCTGCACAATCATCTAACTAGTGCTATGTTAATAGGTGCATGATATGTACATCAGGAGGAGATCGACATGCATAACTGTATTATGTAATTTTACCGATGATGATGATGATTAGATAATGTAAATAGATTATCAATTACATCTAGAAGAAAATCACACCACAAATACCCCGTAAATGCGTTCACGAGCACTACTAGCATCCCTTATACCAAGTATTTACGCATTGAACATCACAATTGAAAGCTCAGTTGTATCATGCATGTGGTTAGTAGGTCCTAAACCATGGACGTATCAATCAGATTCTGGGTATTACGGAACCGTCTGTACGTACGAACCTGCATTTGGATCTTGGGTTTTGTGTATCCAAGACAACCTCAATTCAATGACCAGCCCAATCCTTTTTGAAATTAATAGAATATGCTCGAAATTTCAGCCGCCAGTAAACGAATCACAAATTCTACAATCTGCACTGAATGCTACTAAATACCTAAGAAACGACAGTAATGACCAAATCAACTACCCATTAAAATCAAACGATTCAATAAGAGAAACAGCATCTAAAGCCGCTAAAATTTACATCACTAATAAAACGCAATCTAACAGTAAGGCATTGATCCAATTTTACTATTTAGCTGGGGTGTTCTTAATTGGGACTGTGTGGTACTATTTACCACAGTTACGGAACTGGTGCCTGAACAACCCTAAAATTTCTAAACTACGATCTTTACTTGTGATTCCACCAACAATAGGTGAGCTGCACGCCACGCCTAACTCATCAGTATTTGGTGGATTTGTACCCACACGTTTAGAGTCACTAATAATTATGGGGTACCTAGTTGTACACATTCTGTCATTAACATTACACTACTCAATTGACAACTCAGAGTATTTAGAACCGCAAAGATTACAGTATTTACGGTTCATCGGCGACAGAACTGGCATTTTATCGTTTGCACAACTTCCGTTGATTTTCCTGTTTAGCGGGAGGAACTCGTTTTTAGAAGTTTTAAGTGGAATGAAGTATACAACTTCTATTGTTTTGCATAAATACATTGCACGGTTCATGGTTTTAGACGCTGTTTGCCATTCTGTTTGCTACCTTTTAAGAGCACAATTGACGAACACTTTAGAGATGTCAGCTAAACAGCCGTACTGGAGATCAGGAATGGCTGCAGGACATGTTTCTGTGCTTATAATCATCTTTTCTATTGGAATTTTCAGGCATAAATTTTATGAACTGTTTGTTGTTCTTCATATCCTGCTTTCTATGCTGTTTTTGTATTTCTGTTACCAGCATGTCAAACCTTTTGGGTGGACACAGTGGATTTATATTGCCATTGCAATCTGGATTCTTGAAAAAGCATCGAGATTTGTTAAAATTTTACTGAATGGCGGCGTTCTAACTGCCAAATTAGAACTTATAAACGACGAGTTAGTGAAAATCACCGTTCCTAAACCACGAAGAATGAACTACCAACCAGGACAGTACGTCTTTATGTACGTTTTATGGCCCACATCGTTTTTCCAAAGCCATCCGTTTACATGTGTCCAGTTCAAAAACGAGCTAATTATTGTTTTAAAAGCTAAAAACGGCATCACTAAACAAATTTTTGACTATGCGCACCAATCAACTAAGATTAACTTGCTATTAGAAGGACCCTACGGCGTGCCGCTTCCTAAGCCAGATAAAAGACCAGTACTATACATTTGTGGAGGAACTGGTCTGCCGGTTCCGTTAACAAGAATGGCGATAAACGAGCGTAATCAATGGCTTGTTTATATAGCGCCTAATTCAAATGTTTTAAACGCTTATACTGAGATCACAAACGGAATTGAGAACATGCAAGTTTTCCTTACTAGAGAACAAACAAATTCTGAATTTACGAACCACAGACCGGATTTACAAACTTTGATAACGCAGTTCTGTAATAAACCAGTGACCATATGCAGTTGTGGACCACCACAACTCGTCGATGAAGTGCGCAGAATCGTCGCAAATTTATTGCCTACACAGTCTATTGAGTATATAGAGGAGTACCAGGTGTGGTAGTACATATGCATCGTTATATCATTATTTATACATCATTATTTATATTTATACATGCTGATCCGTGATCTATGTGGTGTGGTGATCTATGTGGTGTGGTGATCTATATGATCTGTGGGAGGATTGGGAGGTGATTTATAATCTGGTAACTGTAATTTGAATTTTTGGTCTTACCAATCATTACAATGAACCGCGAGTCCTTTGTGCCGCCGAGTGCAAGCATCCCCCGTCAAACCGGTGCTAAATATTTATGCGCGAGTTGTGCTGCACAGGTAACACTCACTAAAGGCGAGCCTGTTCGTTGTAAAGAGTGTGGCCACCGTGTACTCTACAAAGAACGCAGCCGTCGTGTGATCCAGTTCGAAGCACGCTAAGCACGCTAAGCACGCTAAGCACGCTCAGTGCGGCACGCAAGCTAATTGATAGCCACACCCATTTGTTTAACTTTATTTATAAAATCTTCACGGCTTATATCAAACATAAGCGCCCCTAAAATCTCGATTTTATGCTCTATAACTGTTTGTACGTGCGATTCGTCAGATGAAATATAATCGCATACTTTTTGTATTTTTTCTCGGTCGTTACGGCATTTTTGCATAAAATCAGCTACCCATTTTTTCCTTGTATTTACATGCGTGGCATTTTTGGCACATGTGTCCGCACCTTTGACTGCTGTGTCCACACCTGTGTCACGTGTATTCACACATGTATCCACACTTGGTTCACTCGTGTCCACACTGTGTATTTCCTTAATATAACCCCTAGACATTAAATCTTCATAAACACTTTTCTTAATTCGTGGCCGTTTCCACAACCTCTGTCTGACAAACGCACGTAAAAACCTGTTGTACCCCCGCCAGTGTTTACTACGGAACCGCCAGCTATAACACCAGCCCTGATCGTCAACATCCGCACTCATATCCACAAACCATCTTGGCCAGAGCCATACCCATGTATGATCAGGAACTTCGTATTCGTATAAATTTCTGCCTAATGGCTCGCCATCAATAGACGTAAAATGTGCTGGGTCAATGGCTGTTAATGCGTCTGCACTGAATATTGTAGTGCCCATAAGCAGCAGCCCGCGTTCGCTTTCTATTTGACATTCAATAACGAAACTTTCCGGTCCTAATTCCGCTAAATCTCTGCGGTCTATGCGTTCTGCACGGTCGTGGGCGATACGCGGAGGGTCCATATCTATTATTGTTTCTACACACTGGTTGTGTGATTGACAGGTATGTGTGCTTTTTAATCTTTGTGTACCACTTGACTGGTTATATGATTATATGATTATATGATTATATAACTGTTATTTAAGCATTACATAACTGCTATGTGCTGAAGGCCTAACCCTGAACATTGATTACCATTACCACACGCTACCGCTACCCCCAGAACAGCGTTAAACATGTTTATTACACCCATACTTTTAGCATCAATTCTTCATATTCTAGCATTTTCACAAGCCCAATGTATTCTAAACGGTGAATGCGGCGGTTTAGACAAATTTGGCGACCCACTTCCCTGTATTACTGAAATTGAACCCACACCGTTATTAACCGACGATGCCGTTAATAAACTAACGCAAATATGCGGTCCTCAACTTGCGAAAAAAGCTGTGTGTTGTTCAGATTCACAAGTTCAGCAACTTTACTCAAAAATGCAAAGAATTGCGCCTCTTATTGAGAGTTGTCCAGCTTGTCATCAGAACTTCAGATCAACATTTTGTGAGTTCACTTGCTCGCCTAACCAACATGAATTTGTTAATGTTGTTTCCACACAATTGTCGTATACCAACGAAAAAGTTCCTAAAGAGGTCGATTTCTATTTAAACAGGACGAGTGCTCAGGAAGTCTACGATTCCTGTAAAGATGTTAAATTCAGTGCTATGAATGGCAGAGCAATGGATTTGATTGGTGGCGGAGCGAGAAATTATGAAGGGTTTTTTAACTTTCTGGGTGAACCGCGGCCGATGATGGGGGGGTCGCTTTTTAAGATCAATTTTTTTCCCCTGAGGGATCCGCAGGATCCTGAGGGTGCCAGACAACCCAATCCGAGGGAACCGGGGGGTCCTGAGGGTCCTGAGGGTCCTGAGGGATCTGAGGGCGCCAAGGTACCCAATTCAAAGGGTCCGAAGCCCAATGACCCCATAGATCTACAGTCCAATGATCCTGAACTGCATTCTAACGAACCGCAGAACGAAAAGCACTACCTCACACTGGACACCCATAAATGCTACACTGGCAGCCTTAAATGCTCCTGTGTAGACTGTGAAAAAGCGTGTCCACAAATAGGCAACGACCCTTCCCCCCCATTTTGTAAAATAGGCCCTTTCAAATGCAAACATTTAGCAATCGCGAGTTGCTATACAATAATCCTTCTTCTATGTTTAACAGTCTACTTGAAATCCAGAAAAAGTCAAAGGGAACAATCAGCAATTGAACTTCAAAGACTCATTCAAGGCGATGAAGACGAAGAAGAAATCCCCCTAAATTTGAATCCCTACATGATAAACAAAATGCTTACACTTTGGTTCAGAAAACAAGCGTTTTTCTGTGTTAAAAATCCAGCAATTGTTGTTCTAATTGGTCTTCTTATTATTTTATGTTCATGTTTAGGTCTTTCAGGTTTGAAATTCGAGTCCGATCCGGTGAAATTATGGGTTTCACCAACTAGTGACGCTGCTTTGCGTAAAAATTTCTATGATGAGCATTTCAACGGGTTTTACAGAACTGAACAGTTGTTTATCGTTAATGAAACGGGGCCTATTTTACAAAGTTATGATACTTTAGTGTGGTTGAAGTCTGTGGAGGATAGAATTCGTGATTTAGAATCGCAGAGTTTGTCTAATAAGTTAGGGGATTTCTGTTATAATCCCGTAGACGGAGCAAGCGTCAGCGGCGACAACTACAGAACAACCAACGCAGGTACCAACAGAGCATTATACAGAGACGACGACAACACGAGGGAAAACACTGTAGATGATACCGAAAACGACATTGCCTACAGCAATGTTGATGGCTGCATTGTTGAAAGCATCACCGGCTATAACATCCCTAAACAAAACTGGCAGAACAACCTTCGCAAGTGCCTTACCAACCCAGTACTTTGTCTGCCCACATTCCAGCAACCAATTGATCCTAATATCATTCTTGGTGAATCCAACGAGTACATGAACACTAACACACTGATAACTACATTTGTAGTCAGGAATTCCGCCTATGATGAAGAGTATTTGTACAGAGTTACTCAATGGGAACACACTCTTGAACAGTTTCTTCTTAACACAATTGAATTTGAAGCTAAAGAACGCAATCTAAGGTTAAGTTTTAACACTGAAAGCTCTTTGGAACGTGAACTTTCTAGATCAGGCAAACTAGACATCAGAATCATTTGCTTGAGTTACTTGGTTATGTTTTTATACATTACATTCAGTTTAAAAGAGAACTTTCTACTGGGAATTTTCGGTGTTCTAATTGTCCTGAGTTCAATTCTAACTGCTGCTGGAATTCTAGGCTACATGGACTTCTCGCTGTCGTTGATTGTTACTGAAGTGATTCCGTTTTTAGCATTGGCAGTAGGTGTTGATAATATTTTCTTGCTTGTACACCAGTTCCATTTAGTACAGGAAACACAAACATCTTTGGTTTCTATTGACAGTCAAATTGCCCATGCTGTTGGCAGCTTAGCGCCGTCTATTTTACTCAGTACTTGCTGTCAAGTAGCAGCACTTCTAGTTGGATGTACAGTTGATATGCCAGCCGTCAAAAGCTTTGCAATTTTCGCACTTTTAACAATCATACTGAACTTCTTTTTCCAGCTAACTGTTTACCTCTCAATTTTCAAGCTTTTCCCACCGCAACCACCACTGAGTATCAATTATGACTACGATCTTAAAGGTTTAGACTTCTTTATTAGCACAATTTACGCTCCGTTTGTTTTGGGAAGAAAAACCAGAGCTTTGATTGTGTTTATGTTTGTTTTAATGGTGTCTGTGTCGTTAATTTTTGTTCAACAGTTGAATTTAGGACTTGAACCGCAGTTAAGTGTACCAAAATTGTCGTTTTTAGTGCAGTATTTCAAGGATATGGAGAGTGAAATGCGTGTAGGACCTCCTCTTTATATGGTGTTGAATGAAACAGGTGTAGAAACGAGAGGTATGCAGCAGAAACTGTGTAGTCGGTTCACTACTTGTCAGACGAATTCGTTGGTTAATTTACTAGATGCGGAGACCCGATCGGGCACCAATGCAGACGCAGATGCACATGCAAGTACTGTTAGAAGTGGATCGATGCTCTCCCCAATTCCTCCCAATTCATTCATCGACGACTTCTTCATGTACATGAACCCAGAACTCACACACTGCTGTATTGAAAACTCAACAACATGTCTTCCCAACAATTCCTGGAACTTCAACATGACAGGATTCCCTGAAAATTATGAGTTCACACATTACTTCACTAAATGGATAAACGACCAACCCACAAAGCTATGTCCATTAGCAGGCAGAGCCAGCTACTCAGACGCAGTTTCACTAACCCCTAATGGACAAATAAAAGCGACAACGTTCAGAGTTCAGCATTCCAAACTACAATCTCAACAAGATTTCATTAACGCCTATACTAGCGGTCTTGAAATCGCCCAGAAAATCAGCAATGAACTTGACATCAATGTGTTCCCGTACAGTAAATTCCACCCCTTTTTCGCTCAGTATTTGCATATCACGTCAACAAGTTTAAAACTAATTGCGTTTTGTTTACTGGCGATCTTTTTAGTGTGTTTAGTTATGCTTGGAAGTCTAAGAACAAGTTTAACACTAAGTTTAACCTTAACTTCTTTGGTGGTTAACATTGGCGGAATGATGAAACTCGCCAACATTTCACTAAACGCTTTAAGTTTAGTGAATTTGTTGATTTGTGTTGGATTAGGACTGGAATTCTGTGTGCATTTAACAAAACAGTTTACTTTTGTGCCTCAAACACCGTCATTCGGATTAAGAGGACATTCTAAACTCAATCGCACGTATAATAGTTTGATTGGAGTAGGAAAAATCGTGTTAACTGGAGTAATAACAACTAAATTTTTGGGGATCATGATGCTTGTATGGACCCAAAGCCAGGTCTTCAAGATTTTCTACTTCCGGATGTGGCTGATCTTGATTTTCCAGGCTAGTTTACATTGTTTTTTGCTCTTGCCTGCTCTATTGAGTTCAATTGGGGGGGGGGCATACCTTTCTGAGGGTGAAGATAATGAACATACTGGTTTGAACGATATATAACTGTGCTATGTACCTGTGCTACGTACCCGTGCTATACACTGATGTACATACTATCCTAACTATGTACTTAGCACCTATGTACTGCCAATATACGTAGTACTGCCAATATACGTAGTACTGCCTATATACGTAGAACTGCCTATATATGGCATTATAGTGTACAATAGTTACACTTGTGTGATTACTACATGTTCTATGCGTACGCATCCTAATTACATTACATAGTTACATACATAGTAACACCCGCAAGTTTGCTTCGATTTGTCATGTCCGATACTGAATTCGACGCAGCTTTAGACCTTTTAAGACGCACAGATCCTCGTCAAATTACCGCGAATTTAAACGCAATTTGTAAATCCAACCCTGATTTAGCCGAGGATCTTCTTGCGTACGTGGACCAGCCGCTTACTTTGAAAACAGACAGCACTAACGGCAAGCAGTTCCTTTGCTGCGATTACAACCGCGACGCAGACAGCCACCGGTCCCCATTCAGTAATAAATACTTCCCAGAGTTAGAAGATGGCATTTATCCAAGCCAGGATCTCAGGAACCTCGAGGAAGTCGCGAATCAGGCTTTTGACGTCTACCGTGAATTGTACTATGAAGGCGGCATTACTAGCACGTATTTTTGGGATAACGAAGGGTTGACTGGCGTTACACTTTTTAAAAAGAAGGTTTCGAATAGTAGTTGGGACTCAATTCATGTTTTTGAGTGTGATAAATTAAGAGGTGAGTGTCAGTACAAATTGACGTCAACAATTATCTTGGATATTGCGGGCGGTGCCCCAAAGGGTTCCCAACAGGGTTCCCAACAGGGCCCCCCAAAGAGTGCTGGCAGTACTTTAAGTGGCCAGTTAACTAGACAACTGGAAAGACAGTTTACTGTTGTTCAAGACAGTGATCACGTGAAACATCTCGGAATGATGATCGAAGAACTGGAAAACAGAATGCGTGCATTGCTTAAAGAAGTCTACTTCGGCAAAACCAGAGATATTTTAGGCGATATCCGCAGTTTAGTTAATTTAGCAGACTTGAAATTAGAGGAAACTAACGAACGTGAAATCGCTGATGCGCTTAATCGTCGTCAAAGTACTGAATAACTGGCTCAACAACCTGTGGAAAAGTTTCAGAACAGTCTCCAGTGAATACAAAGTCCGCTAAACTGTTTTTAGCAAAGCATTCATCAACGTTAAACACGGCAACTCTTCCTCCTTTAGACTTGATCTCAGAAATGTACCCGGCAGCAGGCCAGACTTCTGCTGAAACTCCTAAACAAATAACGAGATCCACATTATTTGTGTAAATAAACTCTGTAGTTTCTGAAATTGTTGTGTAGGGGACACTTTCTCCGAACCACGTGACACAAGGCCTTAACAGTGATTTACACAGGGGGCATTTAGGCACACTGTGGTTGCCTAGCTGAGGATCTAAATTGATAGTGCGGTACTGGCACTGGAATTGAGTGCATTTAATATCGAATAAACTGCCGTACATGTCTACAAGACGGTGTTTAGGATGGTTAGCACGTACACTTAATAGATCGAAATTCTGGTTAAGAGTGAGCATTTTAGGACCGAAATTTGTTGCAAGTTCCGCAAGTGCGTAGTGCGCTTTATTAGGAACTGCTTTAAGGACTATTTGACGAAGGTACGCATGAAATTTCCATACTAGGGGGGGGGCTACAATGAATGCTTCGGGTGTGAATAAATCAGAGGGTTGGTGGCCTCGCCATTCATGATTTTTAAAGGGAGGGATTCCTGAGCTTGTGCTTAACCCGGAACCGGCTATTACTAGCACGCTTTGGGCTGTTTGCAAGTAATTTATAAACTCCTCAATTTTAGGTATGTTGGTGGATGCGTAAGCATCTACACAATGTATGTTAAGCCAATATAGTATAGATAGTGTTGCGAATAATGTATGTGATTTACGGATTACGTCTTGTATTATGTTGTTTATTTACATTTTGTCTCACGGAACTCTCACGGAGGTCTCACGGAATTCTCACTGAACTGCCTTACTTGAGGTGGTGCAAATTCTGACTCATCTTGTTTATCCGTATCCACACCACTTCACAGTAATGTCATTAACCGAGCTGTGTTCTACGGTTTTAGACGGTATTTATAAACTAAATGCCGAAGACGGCCACCCGCAATGGGAAGTGTTCCACGATCTTCCTCCCCAGCATTTAAAGCACTACTACGCCGTCATGCGCAGACCTATGTCGTTGGTATTAGTACGTAAAAATTTGCGTATAAACGAGTACGTTGAAGTGCAAAGTTTCATTAGGGATATCGCACAAATCGTTCAAAACGCGAAAACCTTTAACGATCCGTCGACTATTTACTGGCAAGACGCTGATGCTGTTGAGAAGTACTTGATTTCTCAGCTGCCGTTTATGGCTGAAAAACTCGGGTTACATATTGAAGAATTACAGTACCCGAATTTAGAGCCTATTTTGAAACCTTTAGGCGATGACAGTGATGATTTAAGAGGCCGTAGACGTCGTTCTGCGCGTAATAAATCAGTCTCTGATTTGTCACCACCTCACGGGTTTAAACGTCAGTTAGAAGAGGATGAACATGATGAGGGACGTAAAAAACGAGGCAGACCGCCAACTGTTGATAAACCTCACGAGCACAGAATCAAGGCTATTCTTAGAGCCGTTAGAAGAGCACGTGATGATAGTGGTAGAATGTTGTGTACTGAGTTCGAGAAAATTCCGGATTCTAGAGCGGTTCCTACATATACTCAAGTTATTGAGCATCCAATTGCTCTTGATACTGTCAAAAAGATCATTAAACGTCGTGGGTATAAAGATGTCGACCACTTTTTGAACGATATGACCCGTATTTTTGAGAATGCTAAGACATTTGTTGGTTCTGAACAGCATCCAGTGTACCAGGATGCTGTAATGCTCGAGAATTTAATGAACCAAGTTGCTGAAGAAGAGAAACGTAAACCAGATAGTGCGTATGCTGACCCTGACAGCAACTCTAAAGTAGCTCGTCTTCCATTGGATAGTGTTGAACACCGTGGAGAAACGTATAAAGTTGGCGACTGGGTTCATATTTCAAATCCTAATGATCCCGCCAAACCAACCGTTGGCCAAATTTTCAGGTTATGGCAAGAACAAGGCAAGACATGGGCTAATTGTTGTTGGTACTACCGTCCTGAACAAACAGTTCACAAATGGGACAAACTGTTTTGGGAGAACGAAGTTGTTAAATCAGGTCAGTATAGAGACCATTTAGTCGACGATATCCTTGAAAAATGTTTTGTTATGTTCATCACTAAGTACCAAAGAGGACGTCCTAAAGATATTGGTAACCGGTCAGTATACCTTTGTGAATCAAGATATAATGAAACTGAATGCAGTTTCAACAAAATTCGTACTTGGAAGGCGTGTATTCCTGATGAAATTCGGAACTCTGATTACCCCATGGACATGTTTGACAAAACTAGACCGTTAAAAAGAGTTTATTCTCCTCTTAGAAACGAGCTTCCATTAGATGCTAAGGAAACAGATCCTATTCCTGAACCCATTATGGGAGATCCAATGGCTCCCCCTAAACGTGGAAGAGTTTATAAACGTCCTTATGATCCTAATGACCCCCCCGAAGAGCCAACTCCTCCTTCACCTCAAAGATTCAAGCAAGAGTTCTCAAGACCGGACATTAAACCGCAGCAACCAGTTTTCCGTCCTCAACAACCACAAGCTATTATTCCTAGCGCTTTTGTTCTTCCACCTCAATTTGTTAGTGGTTTAGACGAAGCTTCTACTTCGAATGTGCTTAAATTAGGCAACCAACCATTATGGTTCCCTAGTGTTCCTGTGAATTTAACTTCTAGAATTGAAACTGTGCCATTGCCTGCTTCTTTGAGATTCGATATTGATGGAGAAACTAAACGTGGAACAACACATGCCGCTCAATTCGGACATTCTGCTAAATACTTGGCTTTCAAGAGGTCTCTACAAAGTTCTGCTAACTCGTAAACTGTCTGTATGCCATTCCTGCCCTTACCCATCTCTACCCCGCCCTGGATGACATAACACACCTCGACGCGTCTGCGCGCTTTAATTTAAAGAGCATGCACGTAAATTATGCTTTATAATGAATTTAGCAGAACAAGTGCGGATCGAAGAAACCGTTCAGAAAACAGGTGATTTATGTGCAGAATATGCTAAAAACCATGGTAAAGAAAATCCCGATCTTATTCTGAACTACGGTCGCGCGTTATTTGAAGCTGCTAAAGCCAGTGCTTCGTTACTTGAACAACAAAACGTCGACAGTAAACAGCTTCCTCTAGAGAATCCTAAAGTGAAGATCATCGAGGAAACCGAGGGGTCCGGTGAAGAACCAGAGGAACCCAAGGAAGAGCAAAAGGAGGAACCCAAAGAGGAACCCAAAGATGAATCCAAAGAGGATTCTAAGGAAGATGAACCCAAAGAGGACCAGGAAGAAGACGACGCTGACTCCGACGCTGAATCCGAATCGGAACCCGAAGACGACTTCGTGAACGCCTTCCAAGTTGTTGACGTAGCCCGCGTCCTTTATTCTAAACTCCCGGAGTCTAAAGAAACCCTTTCCAAACTAATCGAAACGCGAATGCTACTCGGCGATATATCTCTTGAAGACGACAACCCCACTCAAGCAATTGAAGACTACCAAAGCGCATGTGAACTAGCCATCAAACTTCACACTGAAAAATCCAAACAATTTGTCCAATCTGCCTTTATGCTTTCAATTGCCTATGAATCCACAAACAATATTAAATCAGCTCATGAATGGATTTCTAAAGCAGTTTCATCAGCTAAATCTCTTCATATGGAAAGTCTGCACGACTTAGAACTCAAACAATCAGATCTGGAATCCGAATTAACAAGTAGTCATATCGAAGACGCTAGACAAACAACAAAAGACGGTATTTCCGGCAGATCAGCCATAAAATCTGCGGTCAATAATCTTGTTTCTAATGCTAATGATATTTCCCAGTTAACCAGGAAGCGTCGGCGTACAAAATAACTGCACACCAGTGCATACTATAGTGGTTACACTATGGTGTGTAGTAACCACTATAGTATGTAGTGTGCTGTACAAAACACTATAAAATAGTACCTGACCTATCCATACTACGAACTTACTATGTATCTATACTGGGACCTATACTATGTACCTATGTACCTATGTACCTATGCACCTATGCACCTATGCACTTATAGCAACCTGTACTACGACCTATAGAGGTATACCTATAGATACGAAGTATCTACATTACAATGAAACTAAGGATATGCGCTGTAATAAGTGGTCTAACCCTTCTTATAGTATCATTCCCCTCATTCATTTTACCCACACTTCTTAATATAACTCTTGTTTACCAAAACAGACACAAAAAAGTGCCCGATTCTATCAGTTTACTGTACTTTCTATGCTACACCATACACACACTTTTCAACCTGGATTTTGTTAAATCTGCCTTGAGTTGTTCAACATTTCTATGTTTATATTTAAGTGCCCCCTCTAATCCCAATAATTTCGATGATATGACAGTCTTAGGCATTATGCGAATGCAGTTTCTAGGCAACCTCAAAGAAATCCCAGGTAAACTATTCCAACTAGGAATTCCGGAAGATCTGAACACTTTAACTGCCTTTAATAGTTTTCAAAACACACTTAATAAATTAAAAAGTCCTAATAGAGTTATCTACGCTCTGTTATTGAGCAATTTACGGGCTGTTCTTTTGAACCTGTTATTAACAACTTTAAGCGATCTTCTGCTTTATACTTCTCCTCTTATTCTATCAAGGTTTTTACGGCAATTGTCCAACGGTTCTACACTACAGGCGTATAAATATGCACTGCTAGTATGCCTAGTTAAACTTCTTTCTACACTTGTTTCCGGAATCAAGCAAGTCATCAGTGTGAAACTGCTACTTAAAGCAAGATGTTCATTAATGGAATCCATTTACCGTAAATCTATGCACTCCAAAGACAATTCTAAAATCATGAATTTGTTGTCTGTAGACACGGCAATGGTACAAAGAAGTTACGCTAAATTCATCAACTTGTTTTCTACAGTTGTGAACTTGATAATCTCGCTTTTACAGTTACATTTCTTTATTGGATCTTCAGTGTTTGCTTGCGTTCCTTTGTACATCTTATATGTCGGCTTCAGTTCATGGGCCACTAAAAAAAAAGTCAAGAAGTTCCCGGAAATGATGCAAGCCAGAGATTTACGTGCTAAACATACATTTACGGGGTTGAAAAACATTTTATCGCTGAAAATGTACGCTTGGGAAGACCCATATGAGGTGAAAATCAATGCTGCTAGGAACCATGAACTTGAGATCACGAAAAAGTACTTGAAAATCGACGTGTTGTTCGAGTCTTTGACTTCACAATTAGACAGTTTAGGTCTTGTTTGTGTTTTCGTTTATTTTTTAGCAACTACAAACAAGGAGTTGACGCCAGAATTGGTGTTTCCAGTATTGAGTTTAATGACGTTGATTTCCAAGCCTTTGTTTGCGTTTCCAAGATCAATAACCTCTTTAGCTTCTGCTTTTGTTTCGCAATCGAGAATTAATGAGTTGCTGTTGATGGAAGAAGTAGACAACAAATTGTACTTTCATAACAAGTATGAGAAACCAGAAGTACTTGCAAAGAATGTCCATTTAGGGTACCCTAACAAACCACTAATACGTGATTTCAATCTGCACCTCCAAGAACACGATCTTTGTGTTATTATTGGCCGCGTAGGTACCGGCAAAACATCGCTTTTACGCGCTATTTGCGGTCAACTACCCCTGAAGTCAGGTGAGTTACATGTAAACGGAACAATTGCGTACGCAAATCAAGACTTGTGGCTGCAATTCCAAACAATAAAAGAAAACATTTTATTTGGCCGTGAATTCCACCCCGAATTTTACGAAAAAGTCGTTAAAATGTGCTGTTTAGACAAAGAAATCAGTGAATTGCCGTTGAAAGACGAAACGAAAATCGGTGAGAAGGGAATATCTTTAAGTGGAGGACAGAAATCAAGGTTGTGCTTAGCAAGAGCTGTTTATTCGAACCCTAGTGTTCTTGTTTTAGACGATGTGTTGGCTGCTGTTGATAGAAATGTCGCCAATAAGTTGTTAACGATGTTTAAACAACTAAGTTGTATTATCGTTATTGCGAGTAATAACGAGGATTTGGTGAAGTTAGCAACTAAGGTTGTCTGTTTGGACAGTAACGAGGTGGCTGTGCGTTCAATTGCTAGGCAATGTAGCGCCTGGGAAGGCCCAGAATTAGCACTTACTGAGCCTGTTGTTAATGTACGTCCAACAGAGTACAATCCAAGTCCTGTTTTCCGAATTTTCCGAAAATATTTAACTTTGAACGGGAAATATACCTACCTTGCGATTTTCCTCCTTGTATGTGCAGTTCTAACCGAGAACTCAGTTGCTGTCTACCTCTCCATTCTATCAAACAAGCATTTATCTGGACTTCAAACATCACAAAAGTACATTTTCGTGTTCATTCTGCTCATTTTTTTTTCTGTTTTGTTATTTGCCCTGTCTTTTTTCATGAATTTAGGCGTTCTAAGTCTTTCTGCATCTAAACAAATCCACGACCAAATGATCACCCACGTATTGCATACGAAAATGATGTTTTTCGAGTCTAATTCATTGGGAACAATCATGAACAGATTCCAAGGAGATCTAAACTCTGTAGACTCAAGTTTACCCTCAATGGTTCATACATTTTTGAGGACAATTTGTTCACTGGCTTTAACGATTTCAGTTTCTTTAGTTTCTGCTCCATTTTTGGTGTTTGTTTTAGTGCCGTTGTTTTATAAGTACCAAACGTACGCTAAAATTTACGTCCCAGTTTCTAAACATCTGCAGAAATTGACGTCTTCATTACGGGGACCAATATTAAGTCATATTGAAGAAAGCATTCAGGGCATTGAAATCATCAACTCTTTTGATTTAAATGAGAGATTTGTTGATATTTTCAGACTGAAATGTGATAAATGGATGCATGTGATGTTCTTGAAATCTTGTTTACGACGGTGGCTGAATTATAAGGTTGCTTTACTATCGGCTTTGGTGATGGGAAGCAGCGCTTTATCAATGGTGTTCTTAACCTCTTACTGTGATTTGCCGGTGAGTTGGGCGGGGTTCGTGGTTTTAAGTGTTCAAAGGGGGGGGAGATGGTTATCGTACATTATTTCTTCGTACTCGGATTTAGAAATCAATTTGGTTTCATTGGAAAGGACTTTAGAGTATACGAATTTGGAATCGGAGGGGGTGTACCGTCTACCGGGGGAGCCTATACCGGGGGAGCCAGTACCGGGGGAGCCTATACCGGGAGAACCCATGGGTGAAATGGTTGGATTCACTAAAGGAGACATAGAATTCAAAGATTTAACCGCTCAGTACCGTCCTGAATTACCTCCCACATTAAAAAATGTTAACTTCACGGTTAAGAGGGGCGAGAAAATCGGGATTATAGGCCGCACGGGTTCAGGTAAAAGCACAATAGTGCGTGCACTTCTTAGATTGTGTGAAATCAACGGTGATGTTTTATTCAACAAAGTGAAATCAACAGATTTAGGACTTCAAAATCTAAGATCGCATATTTCAATTATCCCTCAGGAAACCCAGATCTTTCAGGGGACTTTGAAGTCTAATTTGGACCCGTTTAATCAGTATACGGATGAGATGCTGAACAGCGTGTTACAGATGTGTCATTTAACTGACCATTTCATGAGTTTAGATGTTGAAATCAACGATCAGGGAAGCAATATAAGTCGTGGACAAGCACAATTGATCTGTTTAGCAAGAGCTTTACTAACAAATTCTGATATTTTAGTGCTTGATGAAGCGACTTCACATGTGGATTTAGAAACTGATGAGTTTGTACAAAGGACAATTAGAGAGAGGTTCAAAGATAGGACGGTTTTGACGATTGCGCATAGGGTGAATACAATTGTGGATAGTGATAGGTTCTTGGAGGTGCAAAATGGTGTGGTACATGAGGTGCCTCGTGTGCTGTAGTATCCGCAGGTATACTATGTGTGCGATGTATACACGTACTCACTGTATGCACTATACACCGTAAACACTGCACACTGTATGCACCGTATACGTACGGTATGCACACTAGTGAACACCTAACGGCGTCCACGGCGTCCACTTGTGCTCACCTCCTCTTACTCTTCTCAAACTTCCTAAACTCTTCATCTGCCAATTCCAAAAGAGGAATAACCTTCGTGTTCACATTCGTCCGCATGACTTCATTAGCAAGCAATCTGTAAATCTCAATTTGCAGTTCTTTGATATTACTGATTTTGTTAGTTTCGACTTTTTCTTGGATTTCAATTATCGACGTTGGATGGAGAACTACATCTGATCGTTTGATCCGGATTTGTTGGAACTGTTTGTTGTCTAAAAACACATCTAGAAGTTCAGAAAGTGGATTGAAGGGACGTTTATTGGATTTTTTGGGTTTTGTTTCTTGTTTAGATGGAGGCTCATTAGTAGAATTGGTTTCTGAATCAGAGGGTGGTTTAGAGTCAAAGGAGTCTTCATTAACAGATTCGTAAACGGATTCAGATTCCGATTTAGAGTTACCAGGATGGTCCTCAGGTGCTTCCTTAGGTTCCTCTTTGGGTGCTTCTTTGGGATCCTCCTCAGATGTCTCCTCAGATGTCTCTTTGGGCGTCTCTTTAGGTTCCTCCTGTACTTGATCTACCCTTGTGGACTCATCTTTCTCTAAAGATGTACTGGGTGCTTCTACTACTTCTTTTACTTCTTCCTTTTGTTGTTGTTCTTCCTTTTCCTCTACTTTCTCTTCTTCTTCTTCTTTTTCTGATCCTTGTTCGTCCTTTTCTTCCTCTTTATCTTCCTTTTCGTCCTTTTGTTCTTCTTTATCTTCTTGCTCCTGTTCCTGTTCCTCCTCCTGTTCAGGTTCAGGAGATGTCTCCTTTGTAGGTTCATTTACTGTTTCCTTTATAGGCTCCTGTACTGTTTCAGGTGCATCATCCTTACGTAATATAGGTAACTCCTTAGGATCAGACTCCTTTTTCTGAGGTTCGGGTTCATTTTCCTGAAGATCTTCATGATCTGATTTAACAGGTTCAGGTTCATCAGGCTTCTCAGGTTCCTCTTCCTGTTCAGGTTCCTGCGGTTCCTCTACAGACTGTTCAGTTTCCTCTGTAGGCTCCTGCCGTTCTTGTGTAAGTTCCTCAGGTTTCTCCTCTGTAGTCTCTGTAGGCTCTATAGGCTCTTCAGTAGATTCAGTAGTCTCTATAGACCCCTCTATAGGCTCCTCCATAGGAACATCTGTAGATTCTATAGGCTTTTCTGCTTCCTCTACAGGCTCTTCTGCAGGCTCCCTAGGCTCTTCTATAGGCTCCATAGCTTCTTCTATAGGAACATCTGCAGTCTCCTCTACAAGTTCCATAGAATCTGCAGCTTCGTCATTCTCCTTGAAGTACCCCTCTGGAATCTCAGTGCCCATTTCTTTCAATAATTCAATTGTTGTTTTTTTAAACTCATAGATCAAATTGCGTAAACCAGCTTTTACTGTGTCTAAAGTTAATGATCGCTTACGAGCGGCGTAAAATTCGTTCAAAATATCGTCGATTTCTTGCCTGGTGAACTCATGGTGTTCACGATTTAGGGGGTGATTTTGAGCTTTTTTAATGACTTCATTATACTCTTCTTCGTTTAAATAAATAATTTTAGTTGTAGAAACATTAAGAACGCACTGTCCTATGAGAATAGCGTGTGCTGCTTCTGTACGGTTCCATTCCATTAGGTCTGTGTGTGTGTGTGTTTAGTTTTACTTAAGTGTGGGTGTGTGTGTTTACAGTAAGGTATTTGTGTGTGGGTGCTTGCAGGTGCGTATGACGGTATCACGTAACCGAAGAACAGTCAAATCGAAAGTTCAGTTCCTCGCTATACAGTTAAGAAAAAGGTATATATGTGCGTTAAAAAATTTATAAACATTACTACGGTTGGTACTCATTAAATCAATCAGATTTCGGATTCAGTAACTTCTTATTCAAGGATATAAAAAAAACATCATATAACAGATTCAGTCACACAAAATCAGATTGAAATGTGAATTGTGATATATTCTCGAACTTGGCATTTGAAAATTGGACTTTGAAATTCGGTAACTGAAATTTGGGGGAATAAAATTACGTTTAGTTCTCAGAATTACCGTAGACACCCCAGTAGTTTTCACAGTTGAGGTAACCAGGCTGCTTCCAGAGATCATTGTAAGCAGTGAAAAGATAGACATCGTTGCCGATAACGTCCTTGATGGAGTTGATAGCCTTCTTCTGGTCCTCAGGGGAGGCAACACACTTACCGTTGGTGTTACCTTGAGAGGGCCAGCCAGCCTCAACAATAGTGACGTCCTTCTTGCCACCACAAGCAGTCCAGACACGCTGGATCTGCTGGAGAGACCAGTCACCAGCCTGGCTAGACTCGACGTTGCCATCGAAGTAAGCATGAGCGTTAACGGCTAAGTAGTCGCTGTGTTCGCAAAGACCGGGGTTGTTAATAGTAGCAATGAAGGTATCAACAGAGACGACGGGACCAGTGTAGCCTTTAGACTGAAGAGCAGAGCGACCAGTCTGGACGTACTGACCAACCTGGTCAACAGTGGCCTGACCGCCGTTGACGAGCTCGTTACCGATGGAAACGGTAACAACATCGTTCCAGTTGCCACCGAGGGCGGAGTTGATAGTCTCAACACCGGACTCGATGTTAGCGACATCGAAGATGCCCAAGAAGAGTTTCTGACCGTCGGCCTTGGCGCTGTTAACAGCAGCAACCTGGTCACAGTCAACACCGTAAAGACGGAGGACGGAGTAGCCACTGAGAGCCTGGACCTCAGAGGCGATCTGGTGCTGGGGTTTGCAGGCACCAGCGTTGCTGTAGGGGCTGTAAGTGATACCTAAGGCACCACCCTCGCCGACAGAGATGTGGGAGGGGTTGTCGTTGTTGTTGGTCTGAGCGGAACCGGTGTTGGCGGGAACGGCAACGGAGGTAGCGCTCTCAACGAACTCAGGAGAGGTAGTGGTCTCCTCGGGGGTAGCAGTAGCGCCCTGAGGAGCGACACCACGGTTGGCAGTGATGTAACGAGTCTCGACGTGGGTAACGTACTCGACGTCACGCTCGTGGACGTGGTGCTCGGCACCGAGAACAGTGGAGGCAAGTAAACCTAAAGCGAATGTGGGGAACAGCATCTTGATACCTGTTAAACGAAAGAGAAAGACGGTAGTGGGGGGGGTATCTAAGTGGACTCTTCTTTTAAGGTGGAAGTTGTATCGGGGGGAGGTGATTATTATTTAATGATTGTTGAAAAAAATCAGGTTAGGGTAGTGACATTTTTTCACATGCCGCACGGTTAGTAAACAATCATAATAAACGATCGTCTAGAGTGGCTTTGGATTTAATAACTATCGCGATACGTGTTGAATATATAGAATTATATGATTCATTAATTATGACGCGTAGTACTTGTGTTGTTCACCATTTTTTGGCCGTTGGCAACGCCGTGGAATGCATGCAACCCTGACCTGCTGACACGTTTACATAATGTACACACAAACAATGGAGGCGCCAGCCATGCACGGCACGCACGATAAATCGGGAGGGGTACAACCCAGCCATTGCAAGTGCACATGTTTGAAAATGTACATAAAGCCCAGCCCAATTCAGAGATATCTCAGACACGCAGTTTAAATAATATATACATTTTAAGTTTCATTTTTCAATTATCATTTTTATTTTTTTTTCCCTAAAAAGTTTCGTTCTTTGTGAAACTGATGTATACTTACTTACTTTGATTATGTTCATGGGTATATTTTCGTTAGTGTAACAGTAGTATGATTATATTACTATCATATAATGACCACTCGTTAGTCACTAAGTAATTGCCATAGCCTATCTCGATTATGCAGTTAACCGAGAAAAGGCTAGCAATTGCGTAATAATATATAGTCACTTAGAAAATCCGTATAGTAAATTCTCGCTTACTCCCCCGTAGAATAAACCTCCTCAACCCCCACCACTTCAAATAACCGAAAAAAGTGGCACAGTTTGATAATCAAGTAATAACCATAACTATCATCTAAGTACACCCACTAAGTACACCAACTAAATAAAATTCATGACCTAGTTAAATAATAGCACCTATTTCAACCATCTAATTATGAAAATGAAACAAACAAAAGTAAACAAACACCCACCATAAAACAAAAATTTATCCTCGCGTGCACGTCGTTGAATACGTCTGATTGTTTCATTTGACACACCTAAAGTATTAGCAACTTTACGCATTCCCTGCCCCGTTCTCCGTAATAACTCATTTTGCTCACTTAAATCGCCTAACGCCATTCTTCCAGAATCTATAAACTCGTCTAATTGTCTAGACGCTCTAGACAACACATCATTCTCGCTGCTTAAACCTTGATCTCTAGATATGTTTTCTTGCTGTTGTTGTTGTTGACTAAACGGGTTCTCTCCCGGCTGCGTTTCTCCACCTCTTCTAAACAACTCGTTTCTTTTTTGTTGCGCAATCATTTCCTCCTTTTTGGTTTTCAAACTCCGAAGGTCATTCCTATATTGAACTAATTCCTCGCGGAAACTAAGCACTCTAGACTGTGCCTGCTGTTTCTTTTCAGGCACAAGCTCGTTATCAGCAGAAGTAGCGTATGAGTCAATAGCCCTTTGAAAAGCAGTTAAAGAACTGGAAACTCTGCCGAACATAATACTAGGAGCATCTTCAGGTGCTTGATGGAGTTCCTCAAGCTGTGATTTAACGATATTCTGCTGTTTTACAGCGTTATTGAACAACGAGGACATCTGTTGAGCATATGATCGTGTATTGCTTATATCATCAATATTATATTAGATCTTGTTACATAAGATATAACTAAGTCTTCTAGATCTACCTCTTGAGCCACGTGATATGACCTAAATAGTTCATTTGGTCTAACATGGAGCCCAACGGGTTATGCTAAAAGCATCAAGAACCTGTATCCGGTAAGTACTTAATGCTTCAAGTGATTAAGGGTGGTTACTATTTAGTATCCACACTATTCTACTGGAATAACTATAACGAGGCGAGATATCTCGCCACATTGCTTATTGATGTTCAAACCCTAATCCTAATTTCGGTGGGAATGGATATAGCAATTGGCTAACTTTGAACGCTGATACTAACTATACACACAGATGAACAGATTCTGATGACGTGCGATGCACTAAGAAAATACGACCTAAATTTTTTTTATTTCGTTTTTTTTTCCTATTTTTACCTGATTTTTTCAATCTTATTTTTTTCCGGTTTCTCTCTTGGTATACAAGTTTGTTTTCCGGTTTTAACTGAAGTTCTTTTTTTAAAGGCTTTTTTCCTTAAAAACATAATTTTTTTTTTACTATTTTTACAATGTTTGGGTTAACTGTTCACCGTGTGCTAATGTCGTGTGGCCACATACAGATATTATCGTGCTACTCTTTTTGAGGTACGAACATATGGTAGAATCAAAACTCTGTGCATACAGTTCGATGGTTGTGTTAAACAGTTCACACACGTTTATTCCTCTGAATTAACGAGTGAATTCATTAACTATACTTCAGGGCTCTCCTGAGTATAACTAAACTGAACTAGCACCTGTGTATCTTGGTACTTAACCAAGGGAG
>JAJMJH010000051.1:0-48890 GCA_030568935.1 Starmerella lactis-condensi
TTATGTAATGAACTATGAACATTATTATTGTAAATTGTAAGACTAATCCCAACACTGCTAACACAGTACTCCTATTACTCAGACAAGTTATCACCTATTCTAACTTGTATGCTGATAAATTAATCGATTACATAACAGAATAGGTAGAAGATGGAAGATAATAGAACTTTACTAAAACTATTTGAAGTAGGTCACACAGTTACCACCCAGTTGTGTTCCAGCCAGGCCAAAATTGCAAAATTGTATTGATGTTTTTTTGCTTATCCGTAGATGAGTGTACAACTCATAGAATAACTTATTGCCTAGATTTAAACCATACGTAACCACATGCTTGGATTTGGATTTCCATGAATGGCTTATCTCCATTACAAGATGTGTCTTTCGAACAGTAACCAATATTCAAAAGGTAAACAAAATAACGAACTAAATATATATACAATAAAGTGATACACATATTATACTCGAAAAAAAGCTTCAAGTAAACGGACGGAATTTAGCCTTAGTGACCTCATTATGGATGCACTGTTCATAGATTTCTTGCATCTTGTCGTCTAATACGAGTGCTTCTTCAGCTGTCTTCGATCTGGATTTCAAACGACCGAGCAATGCATAACTAAGGCGTCTGCGATTCCTAGCAAATTCAGAACCCAAACTCGTGCCACGAGTTCCATTGAGGTTCAGATGATCAATAAGTTGAACGATTTCTTCATCAGTTTCGAAGTATCTCCACTGGTTGCTAGAAGTCAATCTTTCCTCAGCTAGAATAATGCTTGGAATCTCGTTTAAGGTGATAACAGGATATTCTCTAACATTTTCAGGCTTGACTTTAGTAGACTTAGCTTCCTTATCCTCTTTAACCGGTTGTTCCGAATCCGATTTATTCTTTTGAGAGACAGATTTATCTGTTGATTCTTTGGAATCTGTATTCTCGTCACTGTGCTGAGCAGAACCAACGGTTTCCTCTGCATTAGCTGATAAATCTTCAGGTTTCACTGATGCTGACTGCATGCCTTCTCCATTATAATGATCATTGCTTCTGGTCTCGGATTCGGAGGTAGGGGATGTATGTTGAAGAGTAGACCTATCACTGGTGTCACCATCGTTACCAGAATTTTGAGTATTAGGAGCAGAAGACGGGAAATGAGTAACTGGGGAAGTAGAACTATTTTCTTGCCCATCAGCAGGTTGTACAGGAGAAGCGGGTACCTGAGATTCACTACGAGCTTGAGCTGGACGCGCAGGTGGAGGAAGTTGGCTCTTTATGTGCAGGTCTAAATTGATCGCTTGGTGAGGCTGTAAATGAACCGGCAAATTGGGAATGGATCCAGGAGCAGACGGACCCGGCTGGTTAGGTTGAGACATTAACGTTGATCCAGGAGTGGGTGTCTGGTTATCCTGAGGAGTCGAAACTCTGGACGTCTCAGCATGTCCGTCATTATCCGAGGATAAATGCGCCGGGTCAGCGTTCTCATGTTCTATATCATTTCTTGTCCTAGATCTTCCACGATTACCTGATCTTCTATTGGTAGCACTCGGTTCTTCAGACGTATAAAGGCTGATAGGTTGGTTATAGGCTGGTTCACGTATCGATTCAATCCGACGAACGTCTTCAGCATCCTTTTCAGCGGATTTGACCTTCTTTCTAACAACAGAGAACGTGTTATAGTACGAGTCAAAGACTTTCCCTTTCTTCGGTTTCTCCTTACGAGAGCCTGGTGATCTAGATCGCTTTCCCTTACGAGGCGCATTCTGGGGGTGGGCAGCAGCCGGGCTAGTTTCATTTGGTTCAGCAGTACTCCGACCAGCCATAGTTGAACCAGAAACAGGTGTTGAAGGAGAGTTTCGCTGAACTTGAGGTGATTGGCTAACTCGTCTCAAAGGAGAAGGGTTCATGGGGGTGGTAGACGTTGCATTAGGGGAAACACGCTGATCGTTGGTTTGGTTCATTTGTAGAGATGCAGAAGGTTGAACAGGAGGTTGAATAGGAGCCCGGACAGGAGATTGCTGAGCTTGTTGAACAATTGGAGTAGGAACACTTTGACTATGATTCTGTGCGTTTACCATGAACTGGTTAGCTTGCGTTTGCTGTAACTGACCAGGTAGAGCACCCATTTGCTGAGGAACACTATTCATTTGAACGCTCTGGTTTTGCTGCTGCAAAGATGGAGGAACACCATACTGGTTAGCAAGGGAAGGTAACATGCCCATCATATGGTTATGCGATGTGGGACTCATACCAAACTGACCAAGTTGAGCTAAATAGTACAGGTGGCTCGTAGGGTCAGATCCCATAACAGCCTGAGGTGGAAGAGGGGCAAATCTTTGAGTGAGACTTTGCAACTGAGTTCTGACCTGGCCCTGGGCAAGGATCTGTGATTCATGAAGTTGATGGGTTTCCACAATCGTTAACTGTCTACCCTGTGCTTGTGAGATCAGGAGTCTCTGAATGAAAGGATCCTTCATCATTACCATCAAAACCTGATTTTGTACCTGATGCGCCAATGCGGGGTTTTGGGCAATTTGTTGAACCAAGATCTGTTGCTGGTAGATCTGTTGCTGCATCTGCTGCATTTGGATTTGCTGACGTTCTCGAAGAGCAGCCATCTGAGCCTCATTGAGATTCAAAGGTTGACCTGGTGCCGACGCGGGAGGGACTTGTAACTGCGGATTTTCACGACGGATATCCTCTAGCATCTTCCGTTGCATCTGCTCTTGATTCCTGACAAACTGTTCGTGGGTTATAGCGAAAATCATTGGTCCACACTCAGTTTGTTGCATAACATAGTGAATCTGATCTCTGTTTTCCTCAGCATTATCCGTAATCTGTAAGGGTAACTGGTTCTGTATTTGAGCCTGTATCTGAGACTGAAGCTGCATGTGTGACTGTATCTGGGCCTGTAATGGACCTTGGGACTCAATAAATGTAGACACAGGAATGCCAGGTCCACCGGGGGTAGTAGCACTGGGCAATGTTCCGTTTGCGATTTGTCTAGAAAGGACCTTGCTATTATTATAAACAAATCCATTTTCAGTGAGGGTTTTCTGCGGCTGTGCCTTATACTCACTCAAACCAAGACCAAGGGTTTGTTTAATTTCAACATTCAACTCTTCTTTAGCCTTTTTCTGCAAGTTCTTTAACTCTACCTGTTGCTCGCGAGTCCTCGATCTCGGTTCGATACTAATCAATTCTCGTATGCGTATGTCGGTATCAGTCTCCTTCACGGGCAAACTGGACTCCTTGATTTTACGAACGTGCTTTCTCATCTCCCTGATCTTAGCTAGCTCAACAATAACTTCATGGCGATAATTGACGAAGTCTTGGTTGATCTTTTCAGACTGTAGAAACTCCATGTCTTCTTTTGAGGGACCCTGAACCAAGATTTTACCCAAGTTGAAGTCCTTATCTTTAGGCTTGTAAGAGTCCATCCACCAATACTGGTTGAAATATTGATCCTTACCCAAAGGAACAAGTCTCTGAATCTGTAACTTTCTAAACTCGTTATCATACTCTTCAGCTTCCATTCTGAGACTAGCATACTGATGTTTCATCTCGTTGAATCTACTAACAATGTGTAAATTGGGGTCGGAAGCTTCAGGAGAATCACGGGGAACATCAGCAACAGGTTTAGGGGAGCTCAACAATTCATCACGCATCACTCTGACTTGCTTAAAAATCTCATCCTTCTTCAAAGCATGCGATTTCTCCAAGTTTCTGTCCAACTGTTCACGGAAATCCTGAGAACCGTATAAAATTCGAACCAACATTAGTAAACAGTGCAAACGATCACTGAAGGACAACTCGTTGAACCTCCGTTCCGAAATCCCAAAAGTTCTCTTTTCTTGGGGTTTAACGAGCTTACGCAGAACTTCATCGGTACGTTCTTTCCAGTCCCGCAAGTAATTTAATCTAAGAAGGACTTCAATGACAACATGTTGCCAGCCACCATCTGCATAATTGCGGCTACCAATAATTTTTGTCCATGCATCGTCTAAGAGATAACCATTATCTTCATCTTCATCCTCATCCTCCTCTTCCTCACCATCATGATGATTGGTGTTGTTAGATTGGCTATTAGCGGCTGTCTCACACTCGTTACTATTCTCTTCATGGTCACCAGCAGATTCAGTTCGGCGCTTCTTACTAGTATTAGGCTTGCGTCCAGGGCGTCTTCTTACCTTGCTCTCGACTTGTTTAGGGAAAGTGCAGTGGAGAACTTCACTGCCCTCACCTACAAACAAAGAAACGATTCCCTTATAGAAAATAGCGACAGTCTCACCAATCTTATCAGCACGAAACTCATCGACAAACTGGTCGAATACGGGAACATCACACTCATCACGATCTAGTAAATCATGGAACAACGTGTAGAAAGACCATACTTCTATCAACTGTAAGATCATACCATTCTCTTCCAACTCGTCCAATCTAGAGTCGCGATGCCATTTAGGATAAGGTTTATGAGTGGTGACAGCACCGAGATAGTCCTTGAAGTTAGTGTCCCTAGCAAGTCTTGCCATCTGGAACATATCATCCTTTTTATATTTTTCAGGACAATTTGTACCAACTTCGGTACGAATTTCAAACTCACTATCAGCAATATCCAGAGCGCGACGTTTGAACAGAATTTTCACTCTATCAGGAATAGTGACATTAAGATGATAAGCGGCAACAAACTCGTCTCTAATAACCCAAGGAGCACCCAGCCACTGGTCATGAGTTGAAGTATGCAAGATAATAGCACGAATCATGTTTTTAGTGTCCTGTTTCTTCTCTCGGAGTAGCTGAGAAAAGGTACCCTCTAAAATTCTCGAGCCATCGTCTACCTGATACACACCATTCTCGGCGTGGATGACCTTAGCACGAATCTTACGCTCATCAAATCTGACGTAGACAGTTTCGCCCACAAAGAACATCGTGCGCAACCAACACATAATATCTTCAATTAGCTGGTCTATTTTTTGATAAGTCGCGTAGTGTATAACACTTAAAATAGGCCGTTTTAGCGGTTCGGGAACCTCATTCCAAATCTTAAGAACCTCCTTTTGCTCACGTTCATAGGCCTGGAAGAATGTCAGGTTCGTGATCCCCGTGAACTCGCATTCGAATTCCGGGCGCATGTAGAAATCGTATCGCTGTAAGTAGTCGTCATACGTCTCAAAGTACTCCAACGTCTGAGGTATGACCCACACGTGTTGACTTTCACTAGCAGGGATATATTTAACTGTAGAGAAGATTACTGGTTTCCGTTTGAAGAGCACCATATTGATTTCAACTTTGTTGTAGTTACTAAGGTGCAGCAGCAGGCGTTATATATAATCTGAAAAAATGCCAATGTTAGTCATATGCATGGTCATGCATAACCTAAAATTGGGGTGCATATAAAAACACCGAGCAAATAATATCCCACTTCTTTCATAGAAAGTTCGAACCGCAATCATAGATTGGTCGTATTTTTTACTGAAATGTTTTTATTTAAAAACAATCATATTGTATATAACGTGGTTTAGAAAATCAGAGACGATAAAAAAATAGTTTCAGGTGGTTTAGGACATACCAAAGAGGCATGTTGAACATTTATTTTGGAACCACCGGGTCCCATAACAAGGGGTCGAAATTGACTTCATAGATATGTAATTTTGGTTTCAATGTGGAATGTATAGATAAGAAATCTCTTTTCAAAAATTCGAGATACGTGTTTGTAATTTACATAGTCTAATTCAGCTAAGGCGTTAGTTTCTTAAGATAATTTTTTTAACAGTGTACGCGACGCCTGAGTAGCATTATTTTGAGTACGTACTCGAGACCGCGTGACTTTCCTTCATAGATTACGAGTTGATTTACATAAGATTATGTATCCGGCTCAACCTCACCTCGTGACCGGGCTAACGGGCCCTTACCCTTCTTGTATCCCCACTTTTGTTTTTTGCCATTCATTGAATTGCTTCAGTTTTGAGAGTTTAGATTAGAATTCGATAACCGCATATTTAAACCAATTAACAGAAAGAAAAAAAGAAGAAGAAAAAAAGAATTATTGAAATTTGAAGTAAATGCTGTAAAGTGAATATGTAACAAAACACTGGATATGCACCCTTCTACGGACTCGTTTATACCAACAGATATATAACTGCTTTTTTTTCAGAAAAGAAAAAAACATGATAAATAAATCATAGCAGATTACTTGCTTTTAAGCAATTTATACTGTATAATGTACCGGAAGAGAGATCTGGCTCTCGTCAACTACTATTGAATTACAAGTAGTCAATGAATGTATATGTATACGTCGACGTATTAGTAAGTTTAATCGGCTGCACGCCTGCCCGCAATATTTCTTGTTCCTCTCTCCCTTACTTCATTTGCGTGTGTGAGACCTCAAGAAAAATCATTGGTCAGAAAAAAAAATACTTACATAATTTATTTTTTTTCATATGGAGACACATAAACCACATAGAGCTAGTACAGATAAAGACAGCTCTAAAAAAGCTAAATCTCATGCCAATGGGTTCAATGCCCGGGCATTTGCAGTGGCCAACCCCGGAAAACTCGACAAGATGGCTAGAAGATCTGTTGAAGTTGGTGAGAAACGGTTACATACCCCCCAAATGGACAGAACTCCTGAAGATGCCCCCCCCATTTTAGTCGCTGTTGTTGGTCCTAGGGGTGTAGGTAAAAGCACTTTAATTCGTAGTTTAGTTAGACGTTTTTCTAAACATAACGTCCAGGAACTCAATGGTGCAATCACAGTTGTGACAGGTAAGAAGCGCAGAGTCACTTTCTTTGAATGTGGTTGTGACTTAAACTCAATGACTGATGTTGCCAAAGTCGCTGATCTTGTTTTACTTATGATTGACGGAAACTTCGGCTTTGAAATGGAAACCATGGAGTTTTTACAAATTGCCTCTGTTCATGGTTTCCCTAGGGTGCTAGGCATTGTTACCCATCTTGACTTATTAAAAGGAATGAGTCAAGTAAAAGCTACTAAGAAGGCTCTCAAGAACCGGTTCTGGACTGAGGTTTATAAAGGTGCTAAATTGTTTTACTTAAGTGGTGTTTTGAACGGACGTTACCCCGACAGAGAGATCTTGAATTTAGCCAGATTTATTTCTGTGATGAAGTTTAGACCCTTGAAATGGCGCAACGAACACCCTTACTTGTTAGCTGATCGTATCACCGATTTGACACATCCTGTCACTATTGAACAGAATCCTAAATGTGACCGTGAAGTAGCTGTTTATGGTTATTTAAGAGGTACTCCTCTTCGACCAGGTCAGCAAGCTCATATTCCTGGTGTCGGTGATGTCGTTGTGGCTAATTGTGAACGTTTAACTGACCCTTGTCCTACACCTGCAGCTGTTAAAAGAGAGGAAGGTAAAGACGGCAAAAAGGGAAGACGCCGGTTGGACGATAAGTTGAAGACAATATACGCTCCAATGAGTGATGTTGGTGGTGTTATGATTGATAAGGATGCCGTTTATATTGACGTTGGCTCATCTAATTTCGATCCTGAACAGAACAAGTCTGCTGGTTTAGGTGAAAAGCTAGTAATGGATCTACAAAAGAGCTCTGGGCCTAAATCTGAGGGTGGTATTCAACTATTTTCAAACACTGAAGCTATCAAATCATTTGAAGGTGAAGAAGACAAAGACGAAGACGAAGAAGAAGGTGATAATGATGATTATGACAATGACAACGATGATGCCGACGAATTGGATTTCGATGGGTACGACGTTATTGATTCTAAAGTCGATAATAATCAAACTCTAAACACAGGCCGTACTTCTTTGCGCACCCCTCAAACCAATTACCAATCACAGAAAGTCGAGCAACATTTTGAAAACGAGAGCGATTCTGATATGGATTTTGATGACGATGATCAGCTGAGTGAGCGTAAATGGCTTGATAACTACAGCATGCCTACTGAATCCAGAAAATCACTTACTAAGCTTATTTATTCTGACACACCAGTTAACGAAGTGGTTCCTGAACCTTTAAGTCCTGAAAGCATTGACATTCAAGATTTAGACGATCTTTTCTACCGTGAAGTCAAACCAGTTAACGAGTATGAAGAAGACGGCAGTGATTTCGAGGATTTAGAAGCTAATGGTGATGGTGATGACAAAGATGAAGACGAAGACAATGACGAGAATTCACAGTCTCAAGATAAGGATGATGATCAAGATGTTGAAGATGAGCCTAAAATCAAGAGCATTGAAGAGCAGCGTGCCGAAAATGCCAAACGTAAAGAACAAATGCGTTTACAGTTCGACTCTGATGAAGAGAAAGCAGAAGTGGATGAAGATGATGCAGCTGCTGAGTCTTGGTACGACAAGCAAAAGAACAAAATGGCTAAACAATTGGAGATCAATGAAGCTGAACTTGCAAATTTGGACATTGCAACACGTGAAAAGATCGAAGGTTTGCGTGCTGGTACTTACGTGAGGTTAGTATTCGAGAGCTTACCTTGTGAATTTGTCGAGAACTTCGATCCTAAATTCCCGCTGATTGTTGGCGGTTTGCTTGCAAATGAAACCAGATTTGGATTCTCTCAGGTAAGAATCAAGAAACACCGTTGGCATCCTAAACTGTTGAAAACTAATGATCCTGTCATCATCTCACTTGGTTGGAGAAGATTCCAAACCTGTCCTATTTATACTACTTCAGACAGTAGAACAAGAACAAGAATGTTGAAGTATACACCTGAACACATGTTCTGTACGGCCACGTTATACGGACCTTTAGTCTCACCTAATACTGGCTTTGCTTGTTTCCCTAGCGTTTCTGAAAAGGATGCTAAAGCGCATTTCCGAGTTAGTGCTACTGGTACAGTTGAAGAGATTGACGCAGAAGTTGAGATTGTTAAGAAATTGAAACTTGTCGGTTATCCTTACAAGATCTTCAAGAACACTGCATTCATCAAGGATATGTTCCAGTCTGCTCTTGAGGTTGCTCGTTTCGAGGGTGCTCAAATCAAAACTGTTAGTGGAATCAGAGGTCAAATTAAGAAGGGCCTTCCTCAGGAGGGTTGCTACAGAGCGACTTTTGAAGATAAGATTCTTATGTCTGATATTATCATTCTTCGTGCTTGGTGGCCTGTTCAAGCTCGTAGATTCTATAACCCTGTGACATCGTTATTGCTTTCAAACAAGAACCAGTGGCAGGGAATGCGTCTTACGAATGCTGTACGCGCTGAAAAGAGTCTTGATATTCCGCAGAAACGTGATAGCAGTTATGGTGCTAAAGTGGAAAGAGAAACAAGAAGATTCAATCCATTACAAGTACCGAGAACTTTGCAAAGAGAACTTCCGTTCAAGTCTCAAATTGCTACAATGCGCCCTCAATCCAAGCAAACTTATATGCAGAAGCGTGCTGTTGTTTTGGATGGTGAAGAGAAGCAAATGCGTGATCTTATGGTTAAGGTAAACACATTGAGAAATGAAAAGGACGCTAAGAGACAGGCCAAAAAGCAGTCTCAACGTGAAGCTCGCCAAAAGGAACAGGACAAAATTAACGCTCAACGTGAGGCTCGTAGAAAGGAACAAAGGAAGGAGTACTTCGCTGTCGAAGGCCGTAAGAGAGCGGCTGAAGAGAAGAGTGTTAATAAAAAGAGAAGGCATTAAAGCTTTTATTATTTGATATTGTTTATAATTGATACATTTATATCTGAATTCAGCACCAATGTGATATTACCACATCATCGATATATACGTGTACATATGTAGGGCATTTTATACATCAAACTAAGGCACAAATGTAGAAATGTACCCACATACTACTGCTGCTGCATTTGTATAAGTAAGCAGGATGTCATTATTACCTTGCTCTAGTCAACAAAAATTAATCTGAAACCTCAAGAAACCGATCAATCCCTTCGAATATAGATGTCTAAATAAAGATTTCTTATATTAATTGATACGGAAATGTACCTGTAACTTTACATTAACTGCGCTACCGATGTTGACACACCTTCTAACGTACTTAACAATTTCCCAACGTGTTATTGGGGTTCATCCCTGACCTTGCTAGAAGGTACCTCTGGCAGTGAACAGGTGATGCACGACCAAGCTAACTATGTGATTGTAATATTGTAGTATCATGTCATATCACGTGATTGGTTTTGATATTACCTGTGACATAGGACTATGAGTATCCTTAGTGGTATTTGATAACAGATAACTATATATAACTATCAATAAATATATGCACTTTCATAAGTTTCTAGTATGATTTTCTGGAACCGTTCTTCAGCTCATGCAGTCTATATCAAATAGACAATTCTATAATCTCAACTGGAATGCATCGAAGATAGTACGGGATTAGCAAGATAAAAAGTCACATGATGCATACGGAATAGTGCTATTACCCGGACAGAGTGTCTGAATAAGACTGTAATGGTTTATAAGACTATACTCCGGAAGGTTCTGACGGAATAATTATTACCCTAATCTTGGGGGGAACTGTGTATAAATATCAAAGTTGTTCATATATAGAGGATATACTTGTGACAATATATTCTAACCCTAAGATTAGTTATCACCTATTCCAGCTCAGAGAAATAAGCGTGCATATGTAAGATATTATAAATGTTGAGGCAATATGGGTTTATTTTGTTTCTATCTGGTACCACAGGCAGTAATACGCTAAGCCTAGGGACGTAAAATAGCTATCAAACATATCAGATGGGTTAGATACTTGTATTATTGTACTGATAAGTATACACATTACCTACTCGTGTTTATATACGTTATAGTAAAAGGATACAGTTCAAATAATGTTTCTCCCTGAGTGGAAACACTCTAATGCGTGCACTATTATTACTTGTTAACTGTGTAGAAAAATAAAAAATTTGGCCTGTATAGTTACTTCTCTTCAACCTGGGTTGGTAATTAAGCATTCACCGTAAAAAGACCAACGAACGAGTCTCTTTGCATACATAGATAATTCATTTCCAATTGTAAGTTTCTGATGGTGTCATTACATACAGCGTTGCCGCTATTTAACAAACTACAAGTACAGCCATAGCCGTTAAAGTACAGATTGATCACTCTACTAATATATATATATGTTAATGTTCCAAATGTATATACCAGTTAATACTTGCACTAGCAGTCAGTGCGGCTCTGAAAAGATACTGCACGGTGTGAATTGTGCGAAGTTTCATCTTTATATCTCACGAAGTTAAATCATAAGCATAAATATAAACACAACACAAACATAAGCAAAAGCACAAACATAAGCAAAAGCACAAACACAAACAAACAAAAGCACAAGCAATAGCACAAGCAATAGCACATCACCACATTATCACATCACTAATGCGAGGTACCACGTCACACTAATGCACGTTACCACATAACTAAAGCGTGGAAATATAGGGTATATACGCGCACTACTGTAACACACATATACTTTTAAGACAACAATGTAAATATACTAGATGCTCTACATATACATTTCAAACATAGGAGGCCAGGAACTTGATGGCGTCACCGTAACCAGTGCGCATTGTAATAGAACACATGAAAACCTCAATAGGTCTGACACCTGGAGGGGGCTTCTGGTTAGCATTCTTACCTGTGGTGTTCAACAAACCGAAGAAGTATCTAAGCTCCTCCTCGGAAACAGCACCCGCTTTATCGATTTTGTTACCCAAAATGGCGAAAGGGATGTTAGCTAACTCGGGTAAAGAAAGCAGAGCATCAAGCTCGGCTTTAGACTCCTCAAATCTCTCGGTATCGGCGGCATCAATAATGAAAACAACACCGCTGACCTCAGGCAAGTAGTCCTTCCAAACACGTCGCGCTTGAATGTGGCCACCTAAATCAAAAGTTGTGAATTTGACACTACCGATCTGGAGCTCCTCGCTGGTTGGATGGGTAGTAGGAAGAAAAGCAGCAAGACGATCAGTTTTTAAAACGTGGAGAAGTGTGGTTTTACCAGCGTTATCAAGACCCAAGAATAACAACTTTCCGCTCTTGTTAGCGAGACCTAAGCTGCACAATACATCGAAGAACCAATTCCAAACAAACATTTCGATAAGTTACTTGTGTAGGATAAGAGAACTAAAGAACTTAGTTTAGCGCTTCTCAAATGCTTAATTGGATTATTTACTAAGCTAAGCCGTAAGTCCGTAGGGACTTTTTTGCGATTAAGAGTCCCATCATTTTTTCTCTTTTTTGGGGGAGGAGAGAGGGCAGGATAAGGCCATGTGATTTGTGGCGATTACGTTTGGCATAGAAATATGTTCAGCTCGTAAACCTCAAGGCGTGCGCTTAGGATGAATTATTAGGCAAAACAGGTCGTACTACCATATTAAACACAGTTTGGAACTCAAAAATTCAAATATTCACGATTTTGAAATATCAACAAAAAAACCGCTGATATTTTATTCCTTTAATTCCGTAGCAAACCCCAACTTGAAGACCCAATATCGACAACTCTTAGCTCGTATGGCGCAGGTACGTACCTGCCTTTCAAGCGAGACAAGTATTAGTAATCCGAATATAGACATACACATGAGCATACCCCGTACTACTTGCATGCCTGGACATGCATAACGCGATCCTCAAAGGCCACAGATGACAAACGACATTTCGAGTTTTTCACCTTTCAGACATGGACAGCAACGGTAGCTAAGTGTTAAAATTCAATAAAAGCAGCAAATTAAATAAAAAGACGTTTGAAATCTATGTAATTTATAGCTATAATCTTGAGTGTATATGATTTCCGCTATGAGATATGAAGTGGAATGACTAGTATTGTGCCGGTCTTCAGCAATTAATAAAAAATATGGGGGGTCACAGAAAGTTCAAGCCTTAAAATTCGTGGCTGGACTTCCATGGAAGTATGTGATTACTCTCTTAAAAAAGGAGGAGAGAAAAAAATTCTGAAATTCATGAAAACGTTAATCAAAAATGCGTGCACGTCTGCGAAACATAAAGAAATGAATGATTCATAAATTAATTGTTCGTAAACGAAGAGGGCCATTCTTCTTCTTGCGGCCTTCGCCTCTTCCATACTGAATTTGAGAAAGCCAACCCTGTTCTTTAGCTTCATACGTAGCCCTACAATTGCTTAAAGGCAGACGATGAACAGTGGTATACCTTTCCTCAACACCAGAATCTTCACACTTCTCGTGCTGTTCGTAATCAGTAGACTCAGCAATATCCAATTCGAAAATGTTTTTCATTGTAAACTACTTGTAAAGGTGTAACTTTTTCGTATACTGGGAACATAACCTAGGAAAATGGCCATATATATATTATTTCGGCCTGTCAATTCTCATGTTATTAGGGTTATATGTACCCTTATGCATTGCTTTCCAGCATGCTTGTACTCGCCGAAAAATGATTGGAACCCCAAAAAAAACTCCGAAATTGAAAGCAAATGCTTTGAACTAAATTAAAACCAAATAGTGTGGATATCATTCAGTATTTACTTATTTATTTATTGTCCGTATATACACTTTAAACGCCCAACGTCTTTCCAAGCTTATCATGTAACCATAATACTATGAATCTAACGATATTCTAGTTTTACCCCCTTGAATGAAACCATCTGAAAGAAATATAGATATCATACAATAGTTCTATGGAATCTTGTATTCACGTTTTAGATATATTCATTTTAGAACTAGCGAGCTACACTATTGCATAACGGTCTATAAAAATAAACCAATTATGTTAGGATAGGCACCTGTTAGCCTATTCACGTCACGTGAAGTGAAGTAGTATGTAAAGCAAGTTAATTATAAGAATATAGGCCTAAGCCCTTATATAGAGTAATATAGGCTTACTAACATAGGTGTAATCCATACATTAGTATAGCTTACCCCAACAAATTAATATTTTTTTTTCTTTCTCGTTTTTTCAAATGAACAGAAAGCCCGCTTAATTAAAGCAAGGAAACGAGCATTCTACCTTACGTTATCGTTGGTATGTACCAATCATACATACGTGTATTAATGAACTCCCAAAATTTACTGACTGATCATCACCCCCTTTCTTACAAAGCAACAAACCCTGCAAAACGAGGCAGTAAAAAAAGTAAGTAAAACTAGAGACTTCTGAATGGTTTGTCAACACCCCCCCTACACACCCTAACCACAAATCCTCATCTCTCTATCAGTCAGCAATATAAGTTACACGCTAATGCTGGTGGACATCAAAAAACAGCTTGAAACCAGCAGTTTTCGGGTAAAAGGTGTAGATTTGCACCCCACCGAACCGTTCCTCGTAAGCTCTTTATTCTCAGGAACCATTCAGATATGGAACTACGAGACCCAACAGCTCATTAGGTCAATAGACGCGTCCAGTGCTCCCATTCGCGCGGTACGGTATATTGCCCGCAAAAATTGGATTGTTGCTGGTGGCGACGATATGCAAATTAGAGTTTTCAACGCCTCAACTGCCGAGAAGCTCGCTCAGTTCGATGCTCACCAAGACTACATTAGGTACTTATGTGTACACCCTACATTGCCTATAGTGTTGAGTGCTAGTGATGACATGCTGCTGAAGGCATGGGACTGGTCTAAAAACTGGGAGTGTGTCCAAGTTTTCTCTGGTCACAGCTCTTACGTCCTTGGTTGTGCTATCAACCCTAAGGAGCCCTCCCAATTCGCTTCTGCGAGTATGGACAGGACCTTCAAAGTCTGGAATTTGGACTCTCCAGAGCCTAACTATACTGTTCAGGCTCACGATGACCGTGGTGTCAATTACGTTGAGTACTACCCCTTTGCAGACAAACCGTATATTCTAACCACAAGTGATGACTGTTCTATTCGTATCTTTGACTACCAATCAAAGACTACTGTCGCGACTTTAGTGGACCACACTCACAATGTGAGTTTTGCTTGCTGGCACCCTGAACTTCCTCTTATTATTAGTGGAAGTGAGGACAGTACTCTGAAGTTATGGAATGCTAGGTCCTATAAACTGGAACAAACTTTGAACTTTGGTATGAACAGAGCTTGGTGCATCAGCACTAAACCTCACTCCAATATGATTGCTGTTGGTTATGAAACTGGTACTTTGGCTTTGCGTATTGGTAGAGATGAGCCAATTGTGTCAATGGATAACAACGGTAAACTTGTATGGATCAAGCAATTGGAGGCCTATAGTTCTGCAGTCAAGGGTGCTAACCCTGAAGATGGTGAAGTTCACCTTAGTGTCAAGGATTTGGGTTCGGTAGAAATGCAGCCGTCTAAAGTGTCGCATTCTCCTGATGGCAAGTATGTTGCTGTTGTTGGTGATGGTGACTACATTGTTTACACCGCATTGGCTTGGCGTAATAAGCATTTCGGAACTGCTTTAGATGTTTGCTGGAGCAATGATTCTGATTTCGCTGTACTAGATCTCAGTAATAATCTGGTGGTTAAACGCAATTTCAAAGATATCTTCTCTATCAAAGTCCAAGGTGCCACAAAACTTTTCGGCGGTATGTACCTAGGTGTCGCTACCCAGGATGCAGTTGCGTTCTTTGATTGGGAGACTGGTGCCCAGATTGCTGTCATCGGTGTTATGGCTGTTGATGTTGAATGGGCACCTGCTGGTGATTTGGTAGCTATTGTTACTGACGATAGCGCTTATGTCCTTCGTGTTGATAACGACTTCATCTTAGCTGGTATTGAGAAGGGCAATTGCGATTTAGAGTCTGCATTCTCTGAAGTCACTGAGTTGAATAAGGAGCCTACAAGATCAGTATCATGGATTGGAGACTGTTTGGTATACGTCACTGCTAGTCACAGATTGAATTACTTGATTGGTACTGTTACTTACAACATCAGTCACTACGACCATAGAATGTACATCTTACGATACATTAGCAGAGACGGCGCTATCTACTTGTGCGATAAGGACATGCACGTTGTCTCCCAACAGTTGTCTGTTAGCGTTTTAGAGTTCCAAACTGCAGTTGCTCGTGGTGATGTTGATTTCGCTGTTCAGGAACTGTTACCGAATGTTCCTAAAACTGAGCGTACTACCGTTGCCCGTTTCTTGGAGTCTGAAGGGTACAAAGAACTTGCTTTGGAAACTACTGAGGACGAAAATCAGAAATTCGAGTTGGCTTTAGCTCTTGGTAAGACAGATCTGGCCAGGCAGTCATTGTCAGCTAGTGATACAAGCAAATGGAGACAACTCGGTGACTCTTTACTTGGCTCTTGGGACGTTGACGGTGCAATTAAAGCATATGAAGCTGCTAATGAATTGGATTCTTTGCTTCTCATCTATACTTCTACTGGTGACAGAGAGGGTCTTGCAAAATTGGCTGCTGAAGCTGAGTCTTTAGGCAGATATAATCTTGCATTCAATGCATTATGGGGTGCTGGAGATATTCTCAAGGCCGCCGATTTACTCAATAAGACTGGTCGTCATTCTGAGGCTGCACTCTTCTGTTTGACGTACGGCGTTCCTACCGATGAGAGCGTTAAACAATGGAAATCATCGCTTAAGGAGTCCGGTAGAGAAAGTATTGCCGACAGAATCCAGGATTTGAATGTTTCCAAACCTGCTGAAACTAATGCTGCTGCAGAAACTGAACAAACTACATCTAATTCTACTCCTGATGCCAATTACAACCCTAACCCCGAAGATGAAACAGAGACTGCTGACCAAGACCACACCACCACCACTAACACCACTACTATTACTTCCTCCACGGAGACCACTCAGGAGGAACCCGCAACTGATTCTCAAACTGAACCTGAATCTACAGAAACCCCTGATGAATCTAATGCGGATAAATAAATAAATTTGTACTTAAAAGCAAAGCAATATATATATATACATACATATACTTATCCTTCCCCCGTTACCTTTTTCCCACCATAGAAAAGTCTCCAAGACATTTATAATCGTTTAACACCAACTCCCAAAAACCGAGCAAACCAAACAAATCAAACAAACAAGAACGCATTGATTAGCAACAGCAACCCCATCAAAATAATGATAAGACGAACATTTGCAACGCTCAGAGAAATCGATTCGAGATTAAAAAGCATTAAAAACATCGAGAAAATCACTAACACAATGAGAGTTGTGGCCAGCACGAGAATTTCCAAAACATCACACGCAATGCAGAAATCTCGTGAATTCGAAAATGTATGTAAAGAAATCAGTTCACAAAATCAAACTACCTTGATCCCTAACTCTGCCCATCAACTGCTTATTGTGCTTAGCAGTGATAAAGGGTTGTGTGGTTCCGTACACTCACAGTTATCACGTGCCACTAGACACTTTCTGAAAACCACACCATCAACAGATTTAGTTATTATCGGAAACAAATGCAAATTCCAACTTCGAAGAACACATCCTGAAAATATAAAATTGTCCTTTTCCGGAATCGGCAAAACAGTACCGTCCTTCCCCGATAGTCTGCTTATGGCACACGAAATCCAAAAACTTGGGTTTTATAATCAGGTTAATTTAGTGTTCAACAAATTTATAAGCAGTATGAATTTCGAGCCTGTTTTCAAGGAAATCACCACAAACAAATCCATGAAACCGTTTGCGGAATTCGGGTTAGCAAGCTCAATTTTTCAAGGATTGTCAGAAAGCCATGCTGTGGAAGTAAGTGCTAGAAGAAATGCAATGGACAATGCGAGTAAAAATGCTACTAGTGTCATGCAGAAATACTCTACTTTGTATAACCGTACTCGACAGTCGATGATCACTAATGAATTGGTGGATATTATTACAGGAGCTTCTTCCCTTAATAAGTAATCATCAAATCACATGCATCATATGTGTGATTACGTACACACTCATCACTGTAGGAGAATAGCAACAAGAGTCACAATCTCCCACCTGAGATATGCACCTAATTAAGCAAAAGTAACAAATCTGATTATATAATGAACTATAGTTAGATTACCTTGGCAAAGAAGGGAAGCATGACCTATCAGAACACTTAAGGGGACCTGTGTAGAGGGGCACCTTGTCAAGTAGTATCAACTTAAGTAAGATTATATAATAATATAGAATTTAATAGAATGTTAGAGGCTTGGTTCCATAGCTTACCCATAGCTTAGTAGAGGCTGCATTCCAACTACTATGAACATCATTATTGCAAATTGTAAGACTATTCCCAACAATCACTGTTGGTTAATAAGGGACCAACAGTATGATGACCTAATCAAGGTAATTGTAAGAGGTAAAGCATATATTAGATAATGAAGTTGATTTATAATCAATTTGTAGCCCTTATCCTAACAATGACGTATGTTTTGAAATTGCAATAGTTACTTAAATGTGTATAAATGTATATGTGTGAATGTATATATAAAGATGCTAGAATAATTGACAGGACATCCATACTAATAGTATAACTGTAAATGTAATTGAGTAACAATGATACAGTTCAATCCAGTTCCTGAGCTTCATGTCTACACTAGCTCTTAACTGGTTCTCAAGCTCACCATTAGCCAGCATCTCGTAAATTTTATCCTTTTCAAGCCACCTCTCATTCAACCAATCCGCGAAAACTTCTTCAGACTCGTTGAATGGAATTTCGTCTAGTTTGAACTCGCGTACATGCAATTTTACCACCGACGCACCTCTGCTAAAAAAGAATGTCTTGACCAATGAGAAGTGTGTTTCAGCAGCTTCTTGAGAAACAGGTTCGTAAACAACTGTGAAGTCGTACATCACCGATAAAGTAGGGCTGAGCCCCTTTAACAAAGCCTGTAGTCCCTTAGCTCTTGGCAACAACATGTTTCTCGGCACTGAACTCAATGGGATATTAGCCTTATTAGCATACTTCGCCGTCAATTCGTGAGTATGCGGATTCACAACAGTACCCTCAGGGAACATCAACATCCATAAAGGCCAGCTAGGGTCTTTACACAAGCGTTTAGAAAGCTCAGCGATGTTTTGTTTATCATGATCCCACTTACGTTTCAAAAACAAAAAATTCACATCATCCTTACGGAACCCAAACACTGGGATTTTACGCAGTTCATCCTTTAAAGTAATACTCAAAGAGCCGTGAAGGTCGGCTGTATATGCAAACCACCAGATGTAGAGCCAATCGGCATATGTTTGGTGGTTAGCCATGATAAGCGCTCTAGAGCTCATTGCAGACTCTAGGATCCCGTCCTTGACGGTAAAGCTAGTCCTCGGGCTAGAACTGTAAATTTTTATAGTAGGCGGCGAGGTGAATCTCACTAAGAACACCGCAAGAAGTCCAAAACTCTGCTTCAGCAAACAAATCCACGGGTCCCAAGTAGACGGCATGAGGAACCGTAAAAGGTACCCAACGGCTAAATGTACATATAAACTAAGAAGTGAAAGAAGAAATATTGTTATAACAACAATGTTTTTCACTAGGAAGACAAAGTCTCGAGGACTTAACATTATAATTAAGCGGTGATTACTACGGCTTATACAACGGTTATATGTGGGAGTATTAAAAATTACAGTGGGAGAGCGCGGTTTTAAGTATGTAACAGAAAGTAAGCTTGATTACGCGGACGATTAAAAACATGTCAACATGTGGGCGCAAAAAAAAAAACAGAGTAAAGAATAGTCTAGAGGTAAATATAGAGATAAATATAGAGGTAAATGTAAATATAAGTATAAATATGACGACCTTTTTTATTGTGATCTCGTTGTCTTTTTATGTACACAATTTTAGCCACTTCAGCAAAGACATTTCAACAATAGCTACTTTAAAAGAAACAACCGCCTTGATGTGGACACTTACTTACGCCTCCTCCCTTCTCTTCTCTTATTACTGTTGTGTTAGTTTATTGTTACGTGGTGGTTATGTCCCAATTTCGTATTTAACCCGTGCCCCACTTCTTATTTAAGCACCCCCCCATCCCATCACATCCCAATTCTTAAAATACCATTCATTATGACAACCACATTGAATATAATACTACTTGTTCTTGGCCTAGTTTTCGTGCTAGGGTATACACGTGCTGTACCCTTTTTTTCATACCCAGCAAGAGCGTTGCTGTTCTGCGTGCTTCTCGGTTTCGCCGCATTCCTTGGGTTCCTTGAAGGACTCATTCTCAAACCGTTCGGTTTAGAAGGAATTGTACAGTTCATTACCGCGAGAACATTCCAGATTCTATGCTTACCCTTCCTCGGAATTAAAGTCGAAATTGACGATCCTGAGAATTGGTTAGGAAGTGTTAGACCTTCTGTTATTATTTCTAACCACCAAAGCATGGTTGATATCGTTGTGTTAGGTGCAACTTTCCCTCCTTGGTGTTCAGTTACTGCTAAGAAGGCTTTGAAATATTATCCTTTATTAGGATGGTTCATGGCAGTGAGCAAAACCGTCTTTATTGACCGTGCTAAACGTGATGACGCTTTAAAGGCATTTGCAAATGCTAAAGAAGAGGTTCTAAGAGACAGGCAGAATATTTTTATGTTCCCTGAAGGCACGAGATCGTATTTTGACAAACCTGATTTGCTGCCGTTTAAAAAGGGTGCTTTCCATTTTGCTCAACAAGCACAAATTCCCATTGTTCCGTTTGTTGTTTGTAACTATACAAATATCTGGTCGGATAAAAGGAAACTTGCTGTGCCCGGTGTGATCAAAGTGAAAGTACTGCCTCCTGTTGAGACTAAGGGGTTGAAAGCTGATGATGTTGGTGAACTTTGTGAAAAGGTGCGTAAGGATATGTTAGAGGTCAGCCACGAACTAGGATACGCAATTCGAAAATAATTTAAAAATGGCATACCCGCATTACTATTTTTTCTTCTCTCTAGCTTTGAAATAAAGTGGGAGAAGGAAAAGTGTCAAAAATGTAAAAAGAAAAATGTACAGATGCAATTAGTGACCCTAACCTTTGTTTACAACTACCTAGTTTGGTAATACTACTCCACCTTGAAAACAGACAATCACCAAAAAGAAAAAAAATAAGAAAGAAAAAAGAATATTTTGGTACGAAAGTGTAAAATTGTTCAACAATTAGCAAGCATTCCCTCGACAACTTTCATTAGCTGTTCGTTCTCACATGCAGCAGCTACTCTTTCCTTATCATTCAACTGCCTATTAACTTGATCCTCGCTTTGATGACTTCCAGGAGTAACAGTTAAATGCACTCTAAATTTAGCAGGCAGAGCCCTGTCTAATCTAACCTTTAACCCAAGTCCAATAAGAGTCGCTAAACTACAATGTGTAATTGTAGGTGTGATTTCTAAATGCAGTGTAGACAATTTATTAGGGTCTGAAGAATCCTTAACTGTGATTTTGTCTAAATTCACTACTGCTAATTGGCCTAATGTTAAAGGATGCTCAGGATCATAAACAAGCGAAGTCAAATCGTAGATTTCTTGTGCGTCTATAAGTTCATGCTCTTCCTCGTCTTGGATACTGTTCTTAGGTATGTCTGCTAAAGAGAACAAACTGAGGTTGTCGAATTCAGTATGTTTAGAAACTTCTGGTTCTTTGCGTTTAGGAAGTTGCCAAGTTTCTAAAATTGTAGGGCTAACGTTGATAGGCTCGTCCATTGTGGCGAATTAGTTAATTCTTAAACTGGTTTTAAGGAGGGGTAGGAAGAAAATAGGATATGTAATACTAAGAAAGAGGGAGAACCCAATCTAAAGATATTACCCAACGATATCACCCAACGATCTTACCTGATAAAGTTCTTGTTCTTGGGAGGAAACAAACAGGAGTGAAAGTCACAATGTTTAAAGGGCACAATTGGTAAGAGTCATCAAGAATAAAAGGCACGTATTTGAAAATAATGTGAGTAAAAGTCACCAGGATCAAAAGATACAAGTAGTAAGAGTCTGGAAGAATGAAAAGTGGGATGAGTAAAAGTCATAATAAAGGAGATAAGATCGGGTATAGGAGGTCTAGATTTTCAAAGGAATGTGATTATATAATATAATTTCGCATATTCTATGCGTGAACGTGAACGCGTAAGTGTACGCGTACATGTACATGTATAGAAGCAATTCTTAACTACTGTTAGCAATAATGTGTATAGTTGACCATTTTTGTCAATTCAATCGGGTACTTATATATATATAAAAACCTTGCTATTCGTTAGTACTATATCAATAAATAAGTAAATCTCTTACTCTATGTACAAGCATTCTCTGCAAAGCCACTTAATCACTAAAATTAGTGAGTTACTTGAATGAATGAATTACTAAAGTAAATGCACCAATAAAGATTGGGTTACCTAACATATATCCACACTTCAAAGTCAACCTACTTTATTTAGTCCCGCATTAACTAAGTAACCTTTAACCAATGGGACTTTTCAGTAAGAAATCCAAGAAAGACCAAGAAGAGGTCGGCCATGCAAAGAAACCGTCTGCTGAATTACACGACCCCATTCTAAAAGCAGTACATGAAGAGCAGCCCTGGCAGGACATGACCAACGACCATTTACAAGAGGCGATTACACCCTCCGGTGCTCTTCGCGACGTTTTCGGCAATCCCATTCAAACCCCTGACTTAAGCAACCCCGCCAGATCTCGTGACGAGCGCCCCTTAGATACAATCCGTGCGTTTGAGTACGCGACCACCGGCGACGATAGAATCAGGAATACTATGGAGACACAAACGCTGGGGTTCGCACCACGACAAGATTTCGATCCTATGCCTAGATTCGAAACAAATCCGTACTCGAATAATGTCATTTCATTTGGTGATCCTAACGCGCCTGAGGGCTCTTTAGATCGTGCTCAAGACAGTCAGTACTTCTTAGAAGTTAAAGACGAAGGCAAGAAAAAGAAGCGCGGACTTTTCGGTCGTAAAAAGAAGGATTGAATTGGTACAAACACACACACACAAAAAAACACAAAAAATTCATATCATTATATGTTCAATTGTCAGCTAAGACATTTAATGTGGCTTGATATATTAACAGCATAATACTGCTTTGTACGCTTGTCCATACAAACCTCGGACCAACACCACCCATAATTCCAGTAACGCCCTCCTTCTGGTATAGGGAAATCAACCCCCGCGTCATGCCCCTTATTGGCTCTCCAGATTTAGTCTGAATGCGTGTTTTAATAACGTCTAGTGGAGTGGTCAGGATCCCTGCTAGTCCACCAGCAGCAGCTCCGCTCAAAATTTCCATTTCCACGCTTATTCTACCGACTTTATTTCTAGGAGATATAGATCTGAATTTTTCGTAGAATGCGAATTGGAATGCACTGAACGGGAGATCTCTTTGTAATGTGGCTTTATACCCATGAAATAATGCCGTTGGAGATTCGTATTTACAAATTTGTCGAATTGCGTCTGATAGTCCTTTATAATTGTATTTCATTGTATTATTAGAGGTGGGTTGTAGTTGTAGCCTGGTTTTAATAACTTCAGATGGAACATAAACCACCGAGCTGACAAAATCCCCAAGAAACCCGGAAGTGAGGTGGATCAGGGTAGGGTTTAGGTTGGTATTTGAAGACATCGCCCGCTTAAAAAGCTCGTAGCTGCCGAAGAACAGCATTGTTGAGGGGAAACTCCCTGAAAGCATAGCGGAGTACCCTTTGAAAAGACCTCTTCTAAGGCCTTCTTCCTTAAGTACTGTATTTAATGCTTGGCTAGTAGTTCTATATTTCTGTGCAACTAGGGCTGGTGAGGAGCCTTGCTGTATGGTTTTCATTGTGTCTAAGGGATACATAATACTATCCCCAAGGGCTCCTCCTAGGCCACCAGAAATTAATACATGGCCAAGGGGGGGGTCTGAGGACATTATTTACAAAAAGAAAAAAGAAAGAAAATCAGCTGTATAAAGACGGTCCTTTTTTTTCGTTTTAGTAACGCTAGACTAAACAGTATATATTTTTAGTAACTGCATATATGGAACACACGTTTATTAGTAACCAGACACGGTTAGTACATACTAGGTACTAGACACCACGGCCAGATCTGATCTTTCTTTTCTCAGATCTGAGAAATCAGATCTGAAATATCAGATTTGGTAATATGGGTTAATAATCAAATCTGGTGACCGTACCTGGTGATCGAATCTGGTATAGGATGATACATAATGTATAGCCGATTTGAAGCAAAACATTTGAGATGTACATCGCGATTTAGTAAAAGATATGTAACATTTAGAATAGATCAGTTAGAATTTGTTATGAATATAGAACCAAATCTCCGTCAATTGATCATAGTAACTAATGTGTTTATACTAGCTAATAAGTAACTACTCCATTGATACGTTGTTATTGAAATTTATATATATGTACTGCTTATATTCATTACAATTAGTAGTTACATATCAGAATTACATTTACTTTTCCACACACACTGTCCGTCTCTCTTATTCACCGCTTTGAAATTTGATTTCGCTATTCTACTACATAGTGCTCAATCTATAACTCACTACTCGTAAGCGATATATAGTAACCTAAATTAAGCTTCCTTGGTTCTATAGTCTTACAGAGATACGTAATCAAGCCGGTGGAGCTGCTGACCGTTCAGGCACGTTCGCGGGTACCCATTGTGGGTCCCCTTGCATATTGACGGCTGCTTGAGTACCTTACTGCACTCACTAAATAGAACTATTATAGATGTAGTTTACATACCAAAAATTCAACTACAGAAAACCACAAAGCTTGTTTTTATATTTACAATGTTTATACTGATCTGCCCATGAAATTTCCAGCTCGTTTTTAAGGTTTTAAACCGTTCGAACAGCCCGAAACTTTTCAGAAAAAGTCATGTGATCTGACGTGCATAGCGAGATAACTTTGGGGACCTATCACATGAAGCCATGCATGAAGCATGCATCAACATAACCTTCATACACCGCGATATATATATACATAGTCGAGCACATCCTCTTTCAATCTTCAATGTATTCCTCATTACTGAATCCGGATTTATGTTTAACACAACTAGTACACCTACGACTACATCCTCAAAGGACTAGCAGCATTGGATCCTTGCATAAAGCCCTGCCTGGCTTGAAATTAACAACTGTCGATAACGATTCCGATAAACCAGATCAATCAATAGAGCGCGTCTCTCTTGATTCTCTGTACCCTAATGAAAAGTTCAATGCCTTCAAGGATACAATCAAGGATGTTCAAATAGCGTCCCTAGAGCCTGAAAACCCCAAGTACCCGATCAAGCCTCCTCCCTTCGCTGAGGATACCTCAGCAATTGAAGCTGTTGACATCGAATGGCCTGACCTCAGCAGATGGTTAAGACCCAGATCGGATGGATCTTTAAGTACATTTAGTACAGCAGACTCCATTGATTCATTGGAGTCCACATTCAGTGTACCTGAGCCCGAAACATACCAAACGAACCACTGTTTACAGCCAGTGAAATCCGGACATACTTTATGGGTTGGTAATCTTTCACAAGGAACAACCCTAGAGGACTTGTGTTCGTTGTTTGGCACTCCACACCTGCAGAGCATCTACCTCATCCAAAGAACAGGGTGTGCTTTCGTTAATTACAGCTCTGATGGAAGTTTGAAAGAAGCTATTAAAATTTTCGAAAACAGAGGTGGAACAATTAACGGACACACCCTTGTCATCAAACATCAAGTTGCTGAGAACACTGAATTAACATCAACAAGCATTACAGAGGGATCCAAAAATCGTTACTTCATCTGCAAGAGTTTGACCATTGATGATTTGGAACTCGCTAGAGCTCGTAACGAATGGTCTACTCAAATACGTAATATGAATGCATTCAACAAGGCATATGATTCCAGCGGGAATGTCTACTTCGTTTTTTCAGTTAACAGAACGTCATGCTTCTATGGAATTGCTAAATTAGAGGAGAAGTTCACCCAACCAGTTGAAAAATCTAAAGTAGAGCCAGAGAATCATGAGAACATATACTTTGTGACGCCTACTTTAGAGTTCAAACATCCACAAGACGGAATTCAAGTCTGTTCTGGGCAAACTGTTTATGACTCACTTAGAGGAAGCCAGTTCTGGATGTCATCTGACTGCCCGGTTGAAGTGCCTTCCGCAGAGAAGTTTACTGCTCCGGCAAGAATCAGCTGGTTATCCATTCCTAATAGCACGGTGGCATTTTCCAGAACTAAACATCTTCGTAATTGCCTTAACCAGAACAAACCTATTAAAGTTGCTCGTGATGGAACTGAAATTGATCCCGAGGTTGGTCATGAGTTGATTGAAATGTTCGAAACCTTCGATTAATGTCATTATCATTGAATTAGCATGTAAATATAAGTAAAAAGAAGAAAAAATGATAAAAAATGATATATGAATCTACTAAAAAGTTAAATAAACAAGAGTAATTAAAGGAGATAGAGAAGAAAGGAGCAAGGAAACAGTGAGTTAGTTCGATGTTGTAGTATGCGTAGCGTATTGACTACCTTGGTATATGCTGCCTAATTACAGTGTACATGTTTGAAACTCCAAACTGTTTACGTACTTCACTACAAGTTCTAATTCTCATTCTATACTTTGATTAATAACTGTCCGAATACCCATTACCCTTACTAAGTTATAGGGGTGTGGATTTCTAAAAAAAGCGTTCAGCGCGTTTAGTAAACAAATGACACTTACGTAACCACTTTCTATATTCATGAACACAAGTGATTTTCTCACCATAATAATCAGTCAAAGGGTTATAATTGACATTGTTTTTCGTAGGATCAGGGCGGTTCTTAGCAACATGTCTAAGGAAAGTACCGTCCATTTCTGTAAACGCATTTCTTTTACTGCCTAATTTCAAATCAAATAATTTGTCACCACAGTACGGACCAATTAGCCAGCCTAAAACACCACTAGCTAGAATACCCCCGATGTATATATATTGAATTTCAATGCCAGCAATGGTTTTATTGAAATCAATTACTTGGTTTGCGAAATATTGGTATGCAAGTATAGTAGAAGCTGAACATGTTCCTAATGATGTTAACGTGCCTACTAATCGTCGTTGTTTGCGTAGTGCGAAAAACTCGTTCCAAGACATGGGTTCAATGTCATGTTTTTTCGGTGATTGAGTAGAATAAAGCCGGAAGTTATTTCGGAATCTGCTAAAGATTAATTTAGAAACGTTTAAATTCGAAAGATGCTGGCTAGCTAACTGTGATCTCATTATCAAACTAAGCATGGTTGTTGTTGTTGTTGATACGCTGAGTAAACATACTTTTCTAGCCTTTAAACGTCTCCACAGCACCGCCTACATGGGACCCATCACATGGAACCCACAACGTGGAACCCACCGTACGGAAATGACCACATGGAGATTGTGGCTTTGATTTTATAATGTGATTATGTATTATATATATGTATAAATAAATATCAGAAAAATAAATTCTAAGACTCAGCGTCGAATGATGTATTCGATTGAGAAAATATTCTGTCACGGTCAGTGAAAACGGATTTCTTCTTATTCTGATTACTCCGCGTATACTGATCAAATCCCTTGACTATATTACCGGATATTGTATCCTGTAAATATTCCGTTTCATAATTATATATAGTCTCCTCTATATTCTCCAAGCTATAATCTAAATCCTTCTTTTTTTGAACCATTGAGTTTAAAGTACGTTTCAGTTCAAAGTATTCCTTTTGTTCAGGAGATAATAATTTTCCGGAAGAATCAGTTTCCGTAGATTCTCTAGAATCTTCGGTTTTCACTTCTTTATTTGCTGGTATATCCTCGTTATTGCGCTCTTCCGCCATTGAGAATCTCGATTACCAAGACTATTCTCTAGTCTTTTTCTTACTTATTTCTCTTTTTATAAGTGTAACTACCACCAACCTAGGACTGAAGAACCCTTTTTTTTCTTATTTCTTTTTCTATCTATTTAATTTTGCGTTCTGTATAATGGGAGTGAAATACACTGAAGAGGAACTTAAAGATGCTAGTAAAAAAGTCATGAAATCATTGAACAGAACGACTACAAAAGGTAATAAACTACTCTCTAAATCGGCACTAAACAATTCAGGCAAAATCAGTAAATCTTCTCGGAAAAGACTTAACAAAAAGCAGCGTTCTAACCTTGCTGGGAAATCAATGGAAAGCTTACTTGATCTAATCCCACAAGTCGAAGAGCCGGTTTACGTACCCCCTAAACAAGCCGAAATAATGAGAGCAAGTAACAAAGTCCAATTGAACAGGAAAGCAGAAAAGAAAATTGTTCAACATGAAATCCAACAGTTTATGAGACCTAAAACATTAGACGAAATTAAACAGAACATTCAGAAAATGCGCGAGAATCAAAAGCAGTAATTGTTTATAAATTTATCTAACTAGATATGGGTTCCCTAGTTTGTGTGTATACTTATATGTGTTATATTGAAGTAACGCTGGTTTAGTTGTTGTGGATACCATTGGATTACAAACAACATGCCAGCTGTTGCAATTTACCCTAAATCTGTCTGAACATATTAGTAACGAGATCTTTATCTCGTAAGTTCTGAGAAAGTTAACGAAATTAGTTGTTATTAGGTCTCACTAAGTTTACAGTCACTTTGATGTCACTTCAGTATATATAAGAGTATTGTAAGTATGGAAATTGAGGGATTTACTGTATAATCGGTTGTGAAATTTTATGACGACACGGGTAACTCGATTACATAACATGACATCATAGTAATTTCAGCGGAAACAAAAAGAATTCCGGATTGTGGTCATAATAATACAGGTTTCGGTCAATTCTATACGTTACAGAGAAGGACTTAAATCGTTTTATTCGTTTATATTTATGAGAATTTATACAAGTTGTATGTATGCCCTTCCGTCCTGCAAAAGAACAATTTCATCTTCGATAAAGAAGAAAAAAAGATGAATTTGACTTAACTTTTATTTTCAAATTTTACGTTTTCCGTTTTCCAGTAAATAAGGATGGAGAGGTTATTGGCCTGTACAATCATTTTTGGGAGTTCGTTTTTGTTAGTTTATACTTCTTAATCATCACGTGCCTCTAAGAGCTGCTGGACAAGGTCCTCAACAGGCATGCCCTTTCTAACAACCTTGTAGATAGCGTCCATCAAAGGATACTCGTGGTAGATATTCTGGGCAGTAAGCAATTCCTGAACCTCATCCATGGTAACAACACCCTGAGCACTCTGACCGTTCAATAAAACCTTCTCGATCTCCTCAATGCTCTTCTCCTGTCTGATAGACTCACGAGCAACCTTGACGTTACGACCAGAAGAACATGTAGTGATCAAGTCAGCAACACCAGCGGACTCGTAGCAGATAGTGCGAGACTTGAAGTTAGGGAAGAAAGTCTTACCGAACTTAACCATCTCGACGATACCGTGACGCATGATACCAGCCTTGGCGTTGTCACCCCAGCCAGCGCCCTCGACGAGACCAGCGCCGATAGCGATGACGTTCTTAAGAGCACCACCAATAGAGACACCAGCAGTGTCCTCAGAAACCTGAACGTGGAAGTACGGTCTCTCGAAGAGCTCACGCATCATCAAGGCATCAGGGTCACCCTCCTTGTAGTTAGGGTGAGGGGGGAAGGCGACAGTGGTCTCACACCACTTCTCCTTAGCGACCTCAGTAGCGATGTTAGCACCGGAGAGGACACCACAGTGGAGACCGAGACCCTTATAGATGACGTCACTAAGGAGCTCAGGACCCTCGGTGGTAATGTTAAGACCCTTCAAACAAGAGATAGCATACTTCTCGCTGAAGTCAATATCCTTAAGCTGCTTGATGATGTTACCGAGGAACTGGTGAGGGATGTTGATAACAACGATGTCAGCATTTTGAACGACATCACGAAGGTCGGGGTTGGCGACCAAGTTCTCAGGGAGCTTGATGTCGGGGAGGTATTTGACGTTCTCGTGTTTAGTGTTGATGATATCGGTGATGTTCTCACCGTCAATCTTCTCCTGGAAGACCCACATGTTGACCTCGGGCTCGAAGAGGTCCTTCTTCTCGGCGCAGTTCTCAGCTACAAGCTTAGCGACGGCGGTACCCCAGTTACCGCTACCGACGACACAGGCCTTGTATTTGCGGTTGTACTTGTTGTGGTGGTTATGGATAGGGTGGAATTCGTGAGTTTGAGACATTTTTTTAGATTCGCAATACAGATGCTTTGTAGTGTGTACCGATCTTACACCTTTATATATGGCAAGCCCAGCGTAGCAAGTGGTGGTCGGGTTAGGGTAGTGCGCCATGACGTGGTTTGTTATGCATACATCACGTGCAAAACCCAATGTTTTACTCAAAAGCGGCGTAAATTTTATGCGTGGCAACATTAAGATAGTATAAACAACAAGTTGAATACTAGTGTTTAATTGTTACAGTTTATTTGTGAGGAATATTCAATGAAATCCAGACGATTGTGAGATGGTTAAGTTATCTTTAGATATGCGTACCCCTCACCCTTTTTATTGCAAGTATTGCTGTTCTTGCTGAGATTTTTGCTAGGCGCTTCCACGCCACGTGACAAATATGCAGGGTTTTTTTTGTTCGATTTTTAAGCGCGCTTAAAAATCAAGTGGGTTACGTGTTCTGTTTGGTAAGTCAAGTGTCATAGATGTTTCAAGTGTTGATCAAAATCGTGGCTTTTCCCACTACTGGGGATTCGCGATTTTTTTTTTAAAAAAATCAGAACGAGACTTGAATCACGATGATCGGATAAGTAAATGCAGAGTGATCATATACCTATACCTACATGTATATGGATATGTATGTAAATATAAATTATTGGGGCTAAACTCTTAGTAAAAAAATAATAACGTGAATCCAGAGATCTTAGAGCAGACTGAGCATGATCTTATTCATAGATTAAAGATAAGTAGAGAACATGCACATATTTGATTCTGTACCTAGAGGATACAAGTAACTCCACGTTTCCTAGTTAATGAAACATGAAAAACCACCAATTTATTTTCATGTGGAACTCTGGAATGTATGCTAATACAAAGGAGTCATTAACCGGTCTATTATTTACTCCTTGAGGTATTACCAACGAGTGCATACGTCATTTAGCGAACATTACCTGCAGGATGACGAATCATATTGTGGCACTAAGTTCCGCGATCGTTTAAGCATCCAAAAATCCACACATCAATTGGGGGAATTCGCTACGCTGCCTGTTGCTGAATACGAATGTAAATACATAGTTTAGATGAATTAAATAGTGACTAATTGAACATTCGAACTATAAGATTAAATAGACGTTTATTTACTCGCGTTATTTAGAAAACTCCTTTGTTTAGTACTTCCAGATCGCGAGGTTCCTTACAGTCGGTAATGACCTTCCTACCAGAACCCTAATGTTTTTCTTCTGTGATATCGACCAATCATATCAGATTACTTTGTCAGCCGCGGATTACTGATATCCACACGGGTGGGAGAGTCATCAGAAAAAACAAAACAAAACAAAACAAGCAAACATAGCAGATAAAGCAAAAAACTAAACGTAAATGTAGATATATATGTATTGACATTCGTTATATCTTATTAGAGTAAAGAATAGTAGGTCGCTTTCCCCATCTAAATGATGTATTTGGTTATCGCACCACACCACACCACCCCGCACCATATCAGTTAGATATCTTCCTGATATGAACCAACTGACTTTTTTTTAAGTGCACTAATATTTACATACATATATACAATTTACAAGAATGAAGCGTTCTATACTAAAATAAACCAGCATCTCTACCCACTTCCCCTCCTGTTATAAAAGATGCAATTACAATTAGTTTAAAGGATAAGTGGTTTGTTGTTTCTCAACCCACTCAATAGGACGGACAAGAACTTCGATCACTTTAGCCTCCTCACTATTAGGCTTAGGAGCAAACTGGTACTTCCATTGAGCGAATCTCGGCATAGAACATAAGATAGACTCAACACGAGCCCCCGGTGTGTGTAAACCAAACTGAGTACCACGATCCCAAATCAAGTTAAACTCGACGTATCTACCTCTTCTCAAAGCCTGCCATTCCTTCTGTTCAGGTGTGTACTCCAAGTTGATTCTCTGTTTAAGAATAGGAATATAAGTAGGGACGAATGAGTCTAAACAGTCAGTAGCGAAGTTGGCAAGCTGTTGAGGATCCTTAGAGTTCAAGTCATCGAAGAAAATCCCACCAATTCCTCTTCCCTCATCACGGTGGTGATTTCTGAAATATTTATCACACCACTTCTTGAATTCAGGGTAGTAGGTTTTGTCATGCTTATCACAAACAGCCTTAATCTGTTGGTGGAAAAACACAGCATCATCTTCATAAAGATAGTTAGGGGTTAAATCACAACCACCACCGAACCACCAGGACATCGGCTCACCGTTAGGCTTGTTAGTTTCGAAGTAACGGTAGTTCAAATGAACAGTAGGAGCCTTAGGGTTATGAGGGTGCATAATCATAGAGAGACCACAAACCTTATAAGGGATAGGCTCGCCAGTCCATTCCATGCCTTCATGATTCTCTTTCATCTGCTTGAAACCAGCCTCAGTGAGTTTACCATGGACAATACTTACATTACAGGCACCTCTCTCGATGACGTTACCATCCTCAATGCATGCAGTGATACCACCACCGGTACCGTCCTCGCGTTTCCATTCGTCCATGAGGAATTTTTTGCCATCAAGCTCTCCGAGGGCGTCAGTAATGGACTTCTGACGGGAAAGAATCATCTGGGACATTTGGTCAAAAATGGAAGGGGCCATTGTAAAGATCGTGTATACTGACCGTTTAGGGTATAGAAATTGATTTGGTTTTGATTTGCTGATTATAACATGCTATTTATCTTGTTGGGAGTTCTTTTTAAGCGGGGTTTTACGATCGTATTCTGTGAAATGGAAGAGGGCTAGGTAGACCTAGACCGTATTGATGATGGACCTTACCCTAATTGGGGATATAGATGATCGATAACCAATAAGGAGACCTGTAATTGGGATCCTGAAATGGAAACAAAATAGCCTATAACAATTATGTATTGGTTTATTTAATTTTGAAGAACTTGTGGTTGGGCAATTCCTTTTATTTTCTAGGGGAAGAGGTAGAGGGAGTTAATACTGTCTTTGGGAGTTGTTAATCTTGATTAGTTCTCGGCTATATATAGTATCAACCCTCATTTAGAAGCGATCATATATTAAAGGAGTGAACGTGATCGCTTGCATATAGACTTGCATTATTTAAGTACACGGTGTGGTGTATGAACACTATCATACGTATTATATACATTCTGCGTAGCCGTGAATGGGCACACAGTTACAAAAAAATACAGAAGTTTGATTTTTTTTCTTCTTCTTTCCACTATCTATATAGACAGACTGTAGAAACCGACATGTTCTACTTCTTTTCTTCCGTTCCTCTACAAATCTAAAGATGTTGTGGTAAGCTATACCACTAAGCTGTAATGCTCTACACAAGGGCTTAGTCTTAGGCATACATATACACGTGATATTCTAAGCTAACAAGTGCTAGTCTCCTATCCTTACCAAAGAAAAGTAAGAAAAAAATAGAAAGACACAGTCTAAACCCAAGATCTATTTATAGTTTTAAAATATAGACTCTTTTATTAAATGCCTCCAAGTAAATTGAAATCCGCTTTATCTCGTTACCAAAATGAAACTGCTCTTGCAAAAGCCAAAGAAAGAAAACAAACACATTCTGAAAACATAAGATTAGCACATAAAAAGGCAGAAGCAGCTAAAACAAGAGCAGCCCAATCCAGGAATCCTAAGAAAGTTTGGCATCCATTTAACGATGAAAAGTCAACAATTCTATTAGTCGGAGAAGGTGACTTTAGTTTTGCATTGGCATTTTCACAAAAATTTGGTCACGAACGTGTGATCGCGACGAGTTATGATAGTTTGGAAACGATTAATACGAAATATCCACACGCGAACGCTGATATTTTCCCTAAATTAGAAGATAACGGTGTGGAAATCTTACATGATATCGATGTTACAAAACTTTCTAAATACAAATTTATGAAGACAATAGACCATCCTTTAACTATTGTGTTCAATTTTCCTCATTTAGGAAATTCAGTAAGTGACCAAGATCGAAATATTAGACAACACCAAGAACTGATTAATAATTTCTTTAACCAGTGCCGAGACGTCAGAGCCGACAATGTAGTATTGACAGTATTCTGTGGTGAACCTTACGATTCTTGGCAGTTCAAGGCATTCGCTAAAACCGCGGGGTATAAAATTGATCGTAGTGGACAGTTTAATTGGTCTGAATGGCCAGAGTATAGACACCAGCTTACCAGTAAAGTTGGAGAGACGCATAAAACCCAAACCCATAGAGAAGCACGTATGTACCACTGGGTATTAAATGCTGAAGAAACGTCTGAGGAGAAAAAGAAAAAGGAAAGACAAAGTGGAAAACGAAACAATTAGAGGGTTCACGCTATTATTAGACCTTGAGAATGCATGTTTGTTTGTTCATTTCGTGTGTACAAGTACGTAAACCTTACCCTTTCTGTGGGAAGTGTCACGAGTCTAAGCTCAACATATAGAGTTGAAAAAACATGTAACAAAACAAGAACTTATATAAACTAGCTTGATCATTTATAACATATTTTATCTTAATAGTAGACTTAAGCTGAATGAATAACAATAACAACCTTGAGATACATTTATATGAGGTATGTATACCAATGTACTAGATTACTAAGACACATGGCAAGTCTTACATAACTGCGAATTTCTGGTTTCAGATACTTACTGAACTTCCATTTCGAAGCTTATTCACCACTTGTAACCACAGTTCACTTATTATAACCCCAAATTTGAATGGCTACGTATAAACAACGAAATGTCTAAACAGTTCGAGTGTTTGTTCACGCCACATATCACACAAAAGCGCAAAAAATGGATGGACGGCCAATTGAATATTGATCTCAATACTAAGAAAATAAGACTTCTTGACGATGAATCTCGTGTGGTATCTGTTGATTACTTCGGTGCAGATCCATTGAAAATAAAAGAAGACGCTTTGATTCGGGTCGGTCGTTTCTTAGTTGAAATCAATCAATTGCTCAAAGAAGAAACCAAACGAAATCATAATCCACCAGCTCAGAGACCTGTGAGGCATGGTGTGACTGTGGTTCCAATGGGAATGCCACTTGATGCTTTACTTAAGCAAGCATCTCCACCTCCACCCCCACCCCCACCTGCACCTGCACCTGCACCTCCAGTAAAAAGAACAGTATCAGAACGTGAATCTGTTTTTCCTGAAGAGACCACCAAAAATGTGTTTCAAACACCTATTAAACAAACAACGGTTTTTTTCGAGAATGATATGTTTGTCAGTGAATCATCTGATTTAGAAATGTCACCTTTGTTTAATAAAAGTGTTTCTAAACGATCAAATTCAATACAAAGCGTTCCTCCTAATTTTACTAATCAGTTTGAACCCCAACCTTTACCCCAGCCCCAACCTCAAATAGGGCAACCGCCAAGACAACCACCACCACAATTGTCATTAAAAGTATCACCATCACCAAAGAAAGTGCCACAGCAAGCACCACAACCACCTTCACCATTACCAACACCATCACCACAATTTTCACCACAACTGTCACCAGTATTATCACATTCGCCTCCACAATCATTACCACAATCACTACCACCACCTCCACCTAATATCGAGTTACTCCTATCAGACTCGGATTCAGATATCCAAACCAATTTTGATGATGAAAATGAATTAACGGCTGAAGATAGCATTAATGTGAGTCTTTCTGATGATGTAGAATTCATATCGGAAGCACCTGCTAGGTCAGCATTACTCTTCAAGGATATGCCTGACAACGTTCCTAAAGAAGGTCCCTGGACAAAGGAAGCGTATTTACTCTTTGCCTGGCATCCCCCACCCAAATACCCTAAAATCAAATCAGAAATACCTTAACTATCTCTCTTTTTATGTTTATGGATATTTGTTCGCTTTGGTTAACTGATGTCACTTTTAATATTTTACATGCACATAAATCATGTGATTTAGAAGTAGTGTTTTTGTTTACATAATAGATTTCATGGTCAAGCCATTGGTTTAAACAAACTAGTCTAATCAATAATTCTGTTCCTCAAAAATTACAGTTTGTACCACCCATTACTGACTTCCATAATTTCTTCCCGCTGTCTTAATCAAAGAATCAAATGACCGCCCCAGTATATGTAATCCGCCATGGAATTAGAGCAGACGACGAACCCTCACCAACAAATACCTATGGTGACCCTAGTCTATCGAAAGAGGGAGCACAACAAGCAGAAGAAGTTGCTCAGCATTTAATGTCATTAATACCGACCAATCAGAAAATAGGTGTTTACAGTTCACCATTTTATAGATGTTTGCAAACTGCAAATGCACTTTGTAGCAAGGTTAATTTACCTATTCATGTTGATCACGGGATCGGCGAGAGTTATCGGACTGACAGACCCGAGAAACCCGCACCTAACTCCACTGAGTTTATGTCCAAATATTTCAATTTAACTGACCTGACATATACGCCCTCACTTGAAGTTAACCCTCTTGGAGAAAGCAGACAGGAATTACGTGCACGCTTAGCACCCACATTTAACCACATTATGAATCATGCTGAACAAGAGAAATATGACGTCATCCTCATTTATACACATGCAGCTGTCAAAATGGATTTAGGGTACGTTCTTGTGAATTCACCAAGTGAGCCAGCAGCTACTTGTTCAATGGATAAATACGCCAAGAGTGACGGTGGAAACTGGGTTAGGGTTCTTAACAACGACTACAGCTACCTCTCCACCGGACCACGTAATATTTGGAATTTCGCACAGCCTGATCCAGCAAGCATTGGATTTTCTGATGTAGAGCACTTGGTTTCAATTGATACCTCGGCAATTCAGAATTCTGTGGATACAACAAATTTGACTTCTGACGAATTGGAATTTGCGAATCTTGATACTGAAGCGCCTTTAGTAAGAATTAAAAACAAAATATTTGAGGGCAGATGGCAGAAAGTTGTGGGAACTGAACTTTTTGTTAACTATAATGGCGAGCAAGTCGGGACTGCGAAGTATAGAATCTCGCTTATACCTACTGAATTAAGCACTATAAAAAGACAGAAACTATCAGATAAAATCGCTAGTATGCAAAGGGATAGTAATCCAGAGCAGGCTGAATAGGTAAGTATATGTATAGATAGTCTAACATGTATAGATATAGGTTTACATAGGGTATAGCTGTATACGATGTAAGCACAGACATCTCAATATATAGTTGACCTGTATACCAACATAGCTATTTTTTATTAAGTATCCGTAATACTTCCTTTATTTGACTATAATGTCAGCGGGACCTCTAGATTTAGTTACATAACATAGTGACTACGTACTATACATATATATATTACCCCAATCTAGTACAATTCCGCTAATTCATAGCTACTTATATCATTTGATTTTCTTTCTCTCTTCCTTTATTTTCAATAAAAAAATTATACCGACATTCATATCTTAATTGGCTTGAAACTTATAATACTTAAAACTGGAAGGCTTATTAGTATCCGTTTTACTAATCGTCATTTAGGCCGGTGATTCTCCTTATGACCGAACCAAATCTCATTGACAAGTACGTTAGACGCCCATGGTTTATATTTAACATGGAGCTCATACCTGGTTCTATTTGTACCGCCAGCGAGAAAACTTGTATTGATGTATTTGTTTTTATTGTACTCGGCCTTTTCTTTTACGCACTAGTGAAACTCGTGGCTAAGATTTCCCATATGTTTAGCATTTTCTAATATTATATGATTTGTAATCATGTGTCCACAATTGTGGTACACACTCACACAATTCGGTTTATAGCGCTGTTTTTTAATTAAGAATGAAACACCATTTGCTAGTCATATACTATATTTAGTTAAATTTTTTTGATGTTTGGATTCGCTGCAGATTTAGTACGTCTTAGCTCGGAAAGTTGTTCAGACAACTGATCGTTTAAATGATCGCTCAATTCCTCATCACTGTACTCATTGAACTCATCGTCTACATCTGTGAATTTCCCGTAACCCTTGGCAGATTTCTTTTTTGGATGCTGTTTATCATGACTATTCAAGAATTGTTGAACTTTAAGCTGGATAACATTAGTGGGCATGAAACTCCCAGTGGAGTTGACGCTAAGCTCACTAACGGAATCGCTGTCCAAATACTTATAAGTCTTTGGTGGCAGCGAAGGTTTCTTGTCGAAACTCGGCTTGGGCTTCAGCTTCGGCTTTAAAAGCTTCTCCGGTTGTACAGAAGACGAATGATCAATAAGGTTAGGATCATGCTGAATGTGTCTTAGTGGTGTTTTCATGGAATCCCTTCTCATATCGCGTGAGTCATTAAAAATCGATTCCTTTGATTTAGGTTCAGCTCTTGGTCCTAATGGTTTCAATTTTGGTTTAGGCGGTGTATTCAAGTTCAAAGAATCCTTGCCAAGACTTAACCTCTTGAATTGGGGTTTTGACTTGTAATCAATAGGAGGTTGTTCAGGACTAACAGGTGCTGATCTAGACCTTGTAGAAGGTGATTCGTCAAAACTGTTATCAGCAGAAGCAGTGCTTGGTCTGTGCATTACAGTATTATTGGAGTAATCACTGTCATCATCGTCGGTTTCGAAATCTTCACTCTCGTAGTCACTATCACTGAATTCAAATTGTGAGTTCGAATAGGAACCCGAGTGGGAACCCGGCTGATGTGTCGATTGATGAGCAGGTTGCTGATGTTTCGAGTGCTTCTTGTAGAATCGAGAAAAAGACGGCTTTCTCGGTTTGTGCAAAGCGGGTTTATGCAAACTCAAATGCTTCTTATCACTCTGATCAGTATTTAAGGTTCTTAAGAAATCAACACTGCTCAGGTTGCGACTGACATCAGGAGGTGGATCCATAATAACCGTTGATGGTCGGTTAGAAATACCGGTAAGAATCTTCTTTAGTTTAGTTGCTTCAGAACTTGGTAGTTCGTCACTTTTCAAGTCTACGTCTTCACTGAAACTAGTAGTTAGCTTCGGAACAATTGACGGTTGACTTTGACTATGATTCTGAGATAACGGTTTGCGTGGTCTAGAGGGCATAGGGAACTCGTTAGAAGCTGCGGGAACATCAACACGTGAGCCGTGTGGAGCGATATTAATTGCTGAGGTGTTCATGCTAGTGTTGCCAGATGTGGCATTGGTGCTGGTACTGGTGGCAGGTGTAAGAGTAGGGTTCGATGTAGATGTATTCTTCTTGCCATTGAGATCTATCAATGGCTTGCCAATTTGATCAAGTTCCTCTAAAGATGGATACTTCATCTCGATATCAGGTAAAGGAGACAGCGGAGGAGAAATATCTACATCACTTGGATTCATAACTGGGGATACCGGAATAGACATATTTGAAGTGGATGTAGAATGACGCACTCCAGGAACTGCGTTGGGAATCATCATACCTGTACCAACACCAGTTATAGGGTTAGGAATAGTCAATGAAGCAGGCATTGCATGAGGTACGCCCTGTGTAGGTAATCCCTGCGCCTGCAATGAGGCCTGTGTAGACAATCCTTGTGTAGTCACACCCTGCGTGGGCTGCATCGAAGAGACAGGATAACCACTAGCAGGCATTGACAAAGGCCTTAATTGCAATGGCTGCTGTAAAGAAACAGTATGCATAGGTCTAGGACGCTGATAAATATCCTGTATAGGACATTCAACATGTCTCATAGCACAAATCTCCTGCATGACTTGAAAAACGTTAGGCCTCAATCTAGGGTCTGGCTGCAACAAAACTCTTATCATGTTTTGTAATCGCTCAGAATACGCTGGACGAAGTGGAATCTGGAAACTTGAACTCAACACTAAAGATTTGAACTGCTCGAAAGTTTGCCCCTGGCGTTCAAAAGGTGTTGTGTAGTAACAAAGTTTATAAAGGAAGATTCCAAGAGCCCAGATATCACTCTTTTCATCAATCGGTCTGTTAGCCGTGATGTTCAGCATCTCAGGTGATCTGTACTGCACAGTCGTGTGGTGCTGAATGTCATCATCTAAGATTTTGAACTCCTGAGGGGTCGTAGGGCCCCGTAAAACAGGAGAAACAGATCCGAAGTCACACAATTTAAAAGTACCGTCCTTTTTGATCAACACATTTTCGATTTTCAAATCTCTGTGTAGTAAAGGCGGCTGCAAGTAATGCATGTGAGAGAGGCCCAAAGTGATATCGTACATAATCTTCAAAATTTCGTGTTCTCTGAGCTGGTCACGAAGTCTTGTGTTCATAAAATCTATAAGGCCGCCACCCTCGCAGAATTCCATCAAGAGGAACACCTCATATTGGCCTTGGGCGTCAGCGGAATGCATACGTTCAGCATGGGAGTCAATGTACTGCACGACATTAGAACAGCCCTTCAGCTGCTGCATAGCGCCGACCTCAGCACGCAGCAAATTCAAGAAGACCTTGTTAGGAACCTGCACGCGTTTTAAGCAAGCAATTTCCTGTCCTGGAATGGGGGGGGATGTGGTAACGGTATACACATGGGCGAAACCGCCTTCGCCAATAAACTTGATGATCTCAACCTCGTGCGATCCTACGGTTAGACGTTTTCCGGGTTTATAGGCTGTTAATGGTGGTTTCGGCATTGCTTCAGGCCGGTTCTGTTTTCACCTGCCGGTTTGAGACTCGGGTAAGGGGTGGCTTACAAAAGTTCTGTGCCACTGATGGTAAACAACAATACTCCCAACGCGGTTAGGTACACAATCTCACACGGTGGAGTTTTTATTTATGTGGCATTTTGTTATAAAATGTAAGATATAATAAAACTAAATAGGCTGAACAAATAGTAGTTGAATAAACATAAAGTTGGGATTTTAATATTTGAGTATGGAATGCAGTTTTGTGGGAATCACTCGTATAAAATATATATAATATGCCGTCTGTGGTTGTGTTGTTTCTATTTTTAGATACTGTATCAATATAAGTTCTAATTCTACTTCTTTTCTCTTTCTTTACCTTTGTATACGGTCTATATAAAATATATGTAACTTATCTACATCATTATTTTTGTTTTGTTATTTAAACTTCCCCATCCTTTTTCCCCAATCCCACTTTACACTACCTTCCTCTTTAGTGCTTTTCAATTAGTGTGGTATCCTATATTTGTTATTAGTGTGTTATCAGTGTGTTATCTATCAGTTTGCTAGTATGTTATCTATTAGTGTACTATCTATTCGTGTACTTTTAGTGTGTTATCTATTAGTGTACTATCAGTGTGCTATTAGTGTACTATTAGTGTTCCATTACTGTACTAGTGTACTATCTATAGTGTGTCATTAGTGTAATCACCTAATTCGTCCCCTTCTAATCCTAGTTGCTACTGACTAACAAATGTTGAGGCCTCATTTCGCTATTGCATCGAAGCTAAGACTAGCCAGACCTATTCATATTGCCGGCTATGGTGGCCGTAAAGAAGTGACCCTTATTCCTGGTGATGGTATTGGACAAAGTGTCGCTGACTCTGTGAAACAAGTGTTTAAAGCCGCGAACACTCCCGTTGATTTCGAGGAAATCGACGTCAGAGGAAGCAAAACCTCTAGCGATCCTCCTGCAGAATACTTCGAAGCTATCAGAAGCTTAAGAAGAACTAAAGTTGGATTAAAGGGTATTATTTATACACCTACTCAGAAGTATGGACACCCTTCATTCAACGTGCAATTGAGAAAAGATTTAGACGTATTTGCTTCTGTCAGTTTATATAGATCTTTGCCCGGTGTTAAGACACGTCACAAAAATGTTGACTTCGTAATTGTACGTGAGAACACCGAGGGTGAATACTCCGGACTGGAAACTAATCCGGTCCCGGGTGTTGTTGAGTCATTGAAGATTACTAGTGAGCCAGTCGTGGAACGTTTGGCGAGATTCGCTTTTGACTTCGCTCAGGCTAATAATTTCAAGACTGTTACTGCCGTTCACAAGGCTAACATTATGAAGAAGGGTGACGGACTTTTCAAGGATACCGTTGCTAAAGTTGGTAAGGAATTGTACCCTGAAATTGAGTCCAATAACGTCATTGTGGATAACTGTTCAATGCAAGTTGTTTCTAACTCCCAACAGTACCAGGTTTTGGTTACTCCAAATTTGTACGGTAATATTTTGAGTAATATTGGCGCTGGTTTAGTTGGTGGTCCTGGTGTTGTTCCTGGAGTTAGTATTGGAAGTAACCACGCTGTATTCGAGCCTGGCTGCAGACATGTAGGGTTGAGTATTCAGGATAAGGGTACTGCTAACCCTACTGCTATTCTTCTGTCAAGCGTTATGATGTTACGTCATCTGGGTCTTCATGACCAAGCAACTTTGATTGCACAGGCTGTTTATAAAACATTGAGTGATCAGAAGAATTTGACTCCTGATGTTGGTGGAATGGCTAGCACTCAACAGTTTACTAATGCTGTTATCAGAAACTTAGGCAAAGCTCCTAATGCACCTGCTGTTTTATGAGCGAGTCCAATGTAGTTATTACCATATATAGTTAGGTGTATATACATATACTGTGTGTTTGTACATGTTTCTACAACTCTCAATTCATTATTTTTATACTTGTGTAGTTGTGTATGTGGTACTTTAGTCGATTATAAATGTATTGTGGTGTGTGTAATTACACAACTGCTTAGTGTAAAGTCCTACTACGTCCTATATATAGAGAATGTCTTTACAATTTTTATTACAGCCAATTCAGGAATCTTTACATGTGAATTTGAGAGTACTCCGAAAGAAAACAGAGAAGTTATTTGAAAAGGCAATTGAAGGCGAAGTCTCATTAGACGAAATTACTGAGGCTCAAACAGAAATTATGAACTGTAAAAACGAGCATACACAACTCATTGATAGTTTAAAGAGGTGTATAGAAACACTTTCTACACTAGAAAATGATTATGAAACTGAAAGAATTGAGAATGAGGTTATGATTTACATATATGCATATTTATTAGAAACAAAGCCTATTGCCGCTGAATGGCTTGCTAAGTCACACCCTGAACTCATTAATGTCATTTTTAAGTCTAGCGGCGAGGATAGATTAATACATGAAATTATTGATCTACATAATCACGATTTCGGGGTGCAATGGTGTAAAGACCACCGAGCAAGTTTAAGGTCAATTGGGGTCGCTACAGAGGAGAAACTGCAATTACAGTATTATCTAAGCATCTTAAAAGACGATAGACAAAGGGCAGCTGCTTATGCGCAGAAGGTTCTGCCTAAATTTCGGTGGTTTTCAAAGGAGGAAATCAGATCATTTGCTGGGTGTTTATATGATGAAACTAGAGTCACAGAGTTTCAAAAAGGGAAGTACGTTGTTGAACGCAAAGAATTAAAGGAAGTTTTTAAACACGTGAACGGAATGACTGGTACTGATAAACTAATTGAAATTATAACTCTAGGGTTGACTGCTTTTAGAACTAATGCCTGTGGTGTGGAGTACGTTGATGGGTGTCCTTCTTGTTCGCTGAGTAATATTCCTGATTCGATTCCCCATTTGATGATGTCCACAAGTAAATTAGACCCTGAACTTGTGCTGACTCCGCAAAACAAAGTTGTGGAATTGAACACCTTACGAAAGAGGACAGCTAAGAAGTTAGTCAATGAGGGGAAAGTGGTAATCCGAGTTAATAATAAGGACACTATTGTTGAAGACCGGTTTTTGCGTAGGATATTCAGTTTATAAAGTTTTTTTTTTCTTTTTTGAGAAAGTACACAAATACTTTGATTGAATTGAATCAATTCATTTGGTAAGATCATAAATCCGTTATTATTCTATTTAGAGATCCATATATTAAAATCTAATACGTTAAAACTACGTTGGTGGGTGTGGTGATCTTCGGGTAAACATAACAACAAAAAGAAACGAAGTCCCAAAATTTTGTGAAGGTGGTCCAGTTGATTAATTGGATGGATTATAAATAAATTTTTTTGTAGATTTACTTACTTGAAGCTAAACAATTAGCCCACCTAATAAAAAAAAGGATTAGATTTTAATGCAGTAAAAGTTCCATCTCCTCTAGATTAATAGAACAGCCTATGTTTAAAGGAAGCCTGCACGGCTGGCAACGTCAAGGGCATCGTGATCAGGTGTGAGACGAACGAAAGCCTTCTTAGTACCATCAGGGCGGACAAGGGTGTTGACCTTAAGGACCTCAGCACCGTAGAGCTTCTTAACAGCGTACTTAACCTGGTCTTTGTTAGCCTTAATATGGACATGAAGAACAAGGGTGTTGGAGTCCTCGATCTTCTGGGTAGCACCCTCGGAGTTGACACTAGAGATGATGATCTTGTGCTCGTCCATGCGGGGGTAGTGATTGACGGCCTTATTGGTATAAGTGGGCTTACGGGGGAGAGCCAAGGTCTTAGGACGGTGGAAAGTGGTACTGGTGTACACCTTGGTCTTCTTTAAACCGTTGGCACCTTTAGTAGCAGCCTTCTTAGCGGCAATAGCCTTCTTTTGTTCTCCAGCAGCCATTTCTTCTTAAGTGCTTGGTGATGTCAACTGAATATTTCGACTAACTCCCACGGGGAGTAGCCCGTGCCCTTATTTCTTAGTAAGAACATGAAAAAACATGGTGAAAAGAGTTGAGTGCGTATGTAATATAAAGCCCTGAACCCTCTTTCACTCGCGGGGGTGGGGGGAAGGCAGAAAAAAACTTTAATTATGTAACCAAAGATAACGTGTGACGCAAGCGTAATGTTGGTATAAACATGAACAGGGGGTGGTGTGTATACCAAAAAACGCAGCAGTTTATTATCATGATATGATAATAACAGTACCCCTGTCGTGCATAATAGTTTTACCCTTAAACTTAATACAAATCATATTTAAACCATATATATTTCTACTGTTCTCTTACTTGCTAATTCTCCCTGTGGTCTAACAGACTGTACCAAACAAAAAAAAAGAAGATAAGTAACTATATCTTAACAAAGAAAACCAAAACCTATTAAAAAAAACTGATTCTAGACGTACAATTTGTTACCTCCAATCAGGACTTCACTTTAAGAAATCCAAATCTTATTCTCAAACTTGACCTAAACATAACCCTAAACCTGGAACTGTTATTGTTTACTTTTCATCCACCAAATATACCAAATATAGACATTACTCATCTATGCCGCCGCTCTCTGAGGATCAGTACACAGAACTCAATCTAGCCATTTTAGGATACTTAAAATCTCAGAAATGCCCCCTCCCCCTTATTGAAGACTTATGTTCTCATTTCAATCTGAGTTCCAGTGTAATTGAGCCTGATCCGATTTTAGAACAGAAATGGACTGCACTTATTAGGTTACAAAAACGTATTCTAGCATTAGAATCACAGTTGAAAACCACTAATGAAATTAATAACCAACTTTCTGGACAACTTAAAAATGGTGGTCATGCATCCTTACCTCATCCGTCTAGTTCATCATCATCATCATCATCGTCATCATTAGCCAACTGGATCCCTAAATCCCCCCCCCATTCTACTCTAATTGGCCATAGAGCCAAAGTTAACTGTGTAAGTTTACACCCTAAATGGTCGATGGCTGCTTCTGGTTCTGATGATGGGTCAATTAAAGTGTGGGACACTGAGTCAAGCGAGTTAGAGAAAACTGTCTACGGCCACACGAGACCTGTACTAGATGTCGACTTTGCCAGTGTTTCTGGGTTACTAGTATCTTGTTCTGCTGACTTGAGTGTGAGAATATGGGACCCCTCAAAGTCCTTTGCGAACACGTTGACTCTTCTTGGACATGATCATACAGTCTCCTCGGTGAAAGTAACTTTTGATCCTAACACCGAAAAAGAGTTCGTGCTTTCTGCGTCCAGAGACAAAACTATAAGAGTTTGGGATCTAGAAACAGGGTTTGTTCTGAAAGTTTTGAGAGGTCATACTGATTGGGTAAGAACAATTGACGTCACCAAGTATGCAAAAGGCGAGACCCAATACGTTGTTTCCGCGGGAAGTGATAGGACTGTTCGACTGACCAATATATTTGGTCCAGAGACCACTAACCTTGTATTCCAAGGTCATAAACATGTCATTGAGTGTGTATCAATAGCTCCTGAGGCTACTCGGAAGTTCATTCAAAAGCATTTCAATGTAGGAGAAGACGAGATTTTATTTGTTAGCGCTGGTCGCGACTGCAAAATCTTTGTTTGGGGCTCTAAAACCCCGGAACCGTTGTTTGAACTATCTGGTCATGATAACTGGGTACGTGGTGTGTACTTCCATCCTAATGGAAGGTTCTTGTTTTCTGTTTCTGATGATAAGACATTAAGAATCTGGGATCTTGTTTCTAAAAAACAGGTCAAATGTATAGACGCTCATGAGCATTTTGTTACTTGCATTTCTGGGATCAAAAGTATGTTGATCACGGGATCTGTTGATGAAACAGTTAGGGTATGGAAGTGAGGACACAGTTATACACACATGCATGAGAGAGGAAAGAATGGCAGGTCTTACCTTTTAGTTGTTATCTTACTTTATTTTTATTACTTCAGCTACATGAGATTAACTTCTCTGCTAATCAATTTTGTTTTTGTTTTTTTATTTGTGGAAGTGTGGAACAAAGTTCCCCTCTTTCCACTTCTAGATGTTAATGACATTTTAATTTCGATTATCTTAGTTGCTTTCCGAATCAGAAGAACTAGAAATTTCTTGGATGACAACTTTATTCACACCGTTGACACGTACGACATTCTCGCTGAAGGCTTGAGAACGAGAGTCGTCTGAAGTATTACTAGTCAAACTTGTAGTACTAGGATGTTTCCTGTTCAATTGCAAAACGTCGGAGGGATTGACTTCAGTATGATGAGACTCATCAGGACCTAAGTTACTTCTTATTGCCTCACGTTCAGAAGGCAAAACTTCATGTGATGCAGGTGGAATTTTAGTGACGTAGCTACCAGGTGATTTCGCGAGTTCCTGGAAAGATTTGTTCTGCTCAGTAGGATCATCACAATAAGGTGGGTGGAAATGCAAAGCAGGCATGTAAGAGTGATGTTGAGCAAAGTTGACGTTACGGGTATTTGGAGACAAATTCGTACCCGCACGATCATTTTCAGAATTTTCTGGTGCAGTTGCATTGTTAGGACTGCTCTGTTCATTAGTATTGGTAGTGTTGGTGACAGGGTGTTCATCATCTCCATCTTCACTTCCATGATCATTTTCATTGCTATGAGATCCAGCAGCATCGAGTTGGCCAGCTGTAGCAGAAGAAGAGGGAGGAGGAGTTCCTCTAGTAGTGACTGTTTTATTTCCTCTTTTTATAGTGATCTTCCTGTTATTTGTTTTTATAGGATCGCTAGCCTTGTTAGAAGGTCTTAACAAAATGTTGCTAGGAACCAAATGACCAGAGCGCAAAACAGGAGCAGGTGTAGCACGTCTAATAGCACGTTGTACATCCACAAACACATCACTTTCATCAACAATCTCTTCACCAATAAGCTCTTCAATAACATCCTCTAAAGTAACAACACCAACAGCACCATGAACAGCACCAGGATCCGTAGATACAGCTACCATATGAGCTTTACCCTCCTGGAAATAGTTTAAGATGTTCAAACAAGATGTATCCGGAGACGTTTCTGGTAGAGTAGCCAACGCAAACGATGAGATCGGCAGTTTATCATCAGGATCATACGTGATCAAAGTGCGCACCAAGAGCATACCAACGAAGTTGAGAGGTTCGTTGGGTGCGTGAATGGGAATTCTATTAAAACCAGCAACTAGAATCTGTTCTACAACAGCTTCGTCCAAGATTGTGTCCGAGCTCAGAACAAAAACGTCCTTGATTGGAGTCATGATCTGCTGCACGGGCTTGTCCTTCAAGTCCAAAACTGCAGAGATGATAGTAACTTCGTCCTCATTTAATCTTTCCATACCAACATGATGGTGTAAGCTCACTAAAGATTTCAAACCAGCCTTTTTATAGATGGTTCCGTGATCTTCACCGAGCATGTAGTCCAAGATCATAGCAATAGGGACGGCAATTGGGTACATTAAGTACATCAACATCTTAACAAACGGGGCAAAGTAAGCACCCAAAGGAAGACCATACCGTACACAGATACTCTGAGGAATGATCTCACCGAAAATGACGATAGCCGCCGTAGAAGATAACACAGCAGGCCATCCACCACCCAAAATGCGGTCAAGCATAATAGGCAAAGTCTCATTGGTGATGACATTTGACAACAGTAATGTCACAAGCACCCAGTGTTTACCGTAAGCGAGCAGGTTAAGTACTTTGGCGGCATATTTCCGCTCATGTGCATCACCTGTCTCCATGGTGACGTGTAAGTACACTTCATCCTGTCCCATCAAACCAATGGTCAACCCAGCGAAAACACCACCAAGAAGGACCAAAACAACAGACATAGCAAGTCTGAACACAAATGCCGACTCAGTTCCAATGGCTTCCTCTAAGGGAAGCACAGGGGAGTTCAACGTATATGTAATTGGAGCAGCACAGCATCTTTGGAACGCTAGTAATGATATGTAAACCAGTTTATAAACCGGAGACGAATTTCGCATCTAAACAGTTCGGCCGTATCTTGACGCTTCAGTGCTGTTTGCTGCGTGTTTGCGTACCTACTGGCTAATGAATTATAGGGTTGGGGCAAACATAAGGAATTGGCCATTCTATAATCACGTGTATCAAATCGTTAGTCGTTTTTCTTGCTTAGGCTACGTTTACCCCTTAGCCGGTCTATTTCGAATCAGGTAATACCGAACAAAACAAAACAAAACAAGACGAAAACGTGTTTTATGAAAGGAAAAATAAACACATAGCATATAGATGTATAAAACTTTAGATTTGTGAGTGATTTTTTATATTACTAAATACCGAAAAGGAAGGACTGGGACTTCTCCGAATGTAATCCTGCAAGGTGTAACCCTAAGGGTTACATGCAATAGCAACCACGTGATACCATAATTCTGGGCTAGGAATGACGTGCATGATCAGTGACGTGCTTGATCAGGGATGTGCTATAAATATACCAAGCCATTATATGGCATAA
>JAJMJH010000052.1:0-48713 GCA_030568935.1 Starmerella lactis-condensi
GATTGAAGAAGTTTAATTTTTAGTTTTTTAAAAATTCATGTTTTGTTATTTAAAGTGTGGTTTTGGTGGGGGGGGGGGTTATATGTGGATCTCTTTATATCGCTTATGGTGATGTAATATAGAGATGTGTTCGGTTAGTGGGGTAATATGCATGGTTACTTTAGACTAAACACGGGGGGGTAAGAAAAAAGACGGTGAGTTCAGATAAAGACGAAGATAAGCGTGTTAGTACTAAAGATGTTGTACTTATTTTTTTTATTAATTTCTAGTGCTAATGGTTGGTATATACGTCTGCATTGTTATTTACATTGATTGTGGTTCTATTCAAGGAGGAGGGGATATTAACAAAATGGGATGTCTTTCAGCGCATATATGTATACGTGTATATAGGAATACGATGCTCAACTGGGTTATGTCTTTGATTATGTACAGATGTTGGGGCTTAACTACGTGGCTATGATTTGTTTACTGTTCACATGTGGATCTTGAATGTCTCCACACTTGAAAAAAATTAGAGGAGAATGTACGAATTTTAAATCAAAAAGTATTTCTAGGTTTGTTTAAATGTATTTTGGTCATTTATTTAGGTGTGTGTATGTGAATAGTATACATATTTAAAGACCCTCTCATGCTTTCAAATGAAAAGTATCTGTTAAAAGGTAACCGATGGTAACAAGTGATCTCTCCTGTTTGTTAAATGGTGTTCAAGTACAGCAAATGTCAAGTCTGTAATGCATAACTTTCAATTCATACGTGCTAGAAGTTATGGTATGTATACCTACCTCAGAATGACAATCGTATAACACTAATCCAATTACATGCATATATAATTGTGTGTCCTCAAAGGTGCCATTCGTAACTGTTTATACTAAAGCGGTAATTTTTGTATTAGGGGCCCCCACAACTGTGCATACGGTCTAGGGTTATGTATAACCGGTGAGTCGGTATTCGATATTAGAGTATTAAAGTCACATGTGTACTGAATTAACCGAAATGAAAAGTATACAAATAAAATATACACTAATTTTTTTCTGTTTTCCCTTTTCGTCCATTTACTGGGTTGGTCACGCTGTTTATTTGACATCACACTTATGAACGCCTTTAACCGTACCTAGGTACCAACTCATTCCGTAGAAATGATGTCATGGTTGAGATCGAGTTGAAAAACGTGACTACACGTCACTGCTACCTTCCTCCCATATATGAAAGAACAAGAAATTTAGTTAATGCAAGTCAGTTAGATAAATAAATAAGAAAAAAAGAAAGATTCACGAGTGAAGCTGTAGTCGTTTTTCTGTCAAATGTACAATTGTCCGTATATGTGCATAGTTCAACATAAGAAATAAACGATCCTATTCCACCAATTCTTGGTTCGTACTTGATTTTCCTTTTCTTGGATAGTTCTTAACTCGTCCCAATCTATGTCGCGAATACCTGCATCCAAATCCATGTCAGCACAGGTAACATATTTAGCAGTTCTCCAAAAATAAATCTTATGACCAACAAATGCAATTACTAAGAACACTAAAGACAAATCATTTTGGAAGAAGTATTCAATATCCACTTTACCACCGTTACCCAAAGGGTATAAACTGACCCAGAACTGGAGTCCAAATGACCCTAACGTAATAAACAGTACAACAAATGCACCCCAAATACCAACTGGGGATTTATACAAGAGTTCGGTTAAAGGCCTTCCCTGAACTTGCATTGCTCTTCTAAAGCGCAATTGAGCTAATGCAATGGCTGTCCACCCAAAGAAGAACACCAATGCTGCAAATGCGTACAACCAATCAAACACTTCACCATATTCATCAGACGCACAAACGAAACTCAACGCTGAAAAAATTAAGGCAACAATCAAAGAGTACAAAGGTCGACCTCTGCGGTCCACATAACATAAGAATTTAGGTGCACCACCCTTGATAGCCATTGCAGTAAGCGTTCTTGTTGCTGCATAAATTGAAGTGATCGACGCAGTAAACAGGGTCATTAAGATTACTGCGTTGAAAATAGACGGCAATGCACGAACGCCAGTGACTTCTAATGCCAGCACGAATGGTGAACCCGTACCCCGAGAATTGTCACCTAACCCTGGAACAGTAGGTGCCACTAATAAAGATACGAAAATCATACTGGCAATAAAGAACAACAGAATACGCCAAAACACATGTTTCACACACGTAGGCACTGCACGAATTGGATTCTTAGTGTCTGCTGCCGCAATAGCACTGATTTCAGTACCACCATATGACAAAGCACATGACACCAATACACTAGAGAAACCCTTGAACCCATTAAGAAAAGGTTCAGGGTTATGGTAATTAAGCCCACCAATGTACTCATTCATCGGAGGACCACCACAAGTATTAATCAAACTGTAAATCATAAACCCAATCATGGCAAAAATTTTAATAAGCCCAACAATCAGCTCGGTTTCAGCATAGGCTCTAGTACCACACAAATTAATCACCACAGACACAAAAAACATAATCGACACCCACGCCACGGGGTTAGCCCTTGCCGCAGCATTGTCATCATATTTCCAGTACTGTGTACTCCTTGCAGCACCAATAATCTCAATAGGGTTAACGATTAACCACGCCAAAGCGTACATCCACCCCACAGCGAACCCGAAGCTTTCATGCAAAAATTTACCGGGTAATTCATAAAACGGAGAAATCATAGGGTACATAGAAGCCAGTTCTCCAATAGAGAACATCACCAGTAGCTGGTTCACAGCCATAATTACAAACCCTAAGATGAGCGAACCAGGACCTCCCATTCGTAGTGATGCACCACTGCCAATGAACACACCAGTGCCCACAGACCCAGAAGCAGCAATTATTTTCAAGTGACGACCTGAAAGTTTGGGCGCGTGCATTTCCAGCATAACCAACGCGCGTTCTTGTACTGAAAGATTATCAAAATCATGAATATTAGTTGGTGGTTTGAAACTGTCTATGAACCGGTTGAAAACATTACGGGGTTTCTTAATAGAAATTTTATTCGTGGATTCCGAAGTCAGCGTGATGTCTTCATCTATTGACGCTGTTTTTTCCATAATTTCAGTTAGGCTGATTTTATGAAATATATGTGACTTTTCAGATTAGGGTTGTTGGAGTCTGGAATCATGTGAACAGATTTATCAGTAGTCATATAGCGGGTGCCCACAATTTGTGCTTAGTAGTAGCCGACGTAGTCAGAAATTTCTCTTTTTTAGTAATACAGTGTATCAGCCATTAGTAACGCATTTATCATACATTTATCAGCAATTAAACTAGTTTCAATCTATGTACACTCGTTTACTCGTTTTTGTTTCCTCCTCTTTTAGGTAATTAAAAAAAGAACGTTGAATCAACCGTGATTGTATCTAGATTTTTTTTATTTATTTAGTTAGTTGATCATCTCGATATTATATCTGTAATTGTGACAGTTTTATCTAGTAAAGTGTGCATGTCTTACTAACAATCTATAAGTATCGGGTGGAGATCCCGAAACGTGTGTCCACACCACCACAAAGCAATAGTTGCAAACACACTTTTGTAACCGCAATTTACATGTATGAGCCAATGATTAGAGTGTAACCAACTAATTTTTCTTTCAAGTAAACAATTCAATGTATAATTTATATACCGTTAAACACAAATACAGGCAGCATCTTAATAAAGTTAAAGACTAGATCTGTTCTGCACTGTTATTTCTGATGAACGGTTTTCCAAAAAGAAAGTTATCTATAAATAATTAGGGTTGCTCGAAGGTTAAATACTGTGTACATCCCCCCCCAACCCGCTACTTGGTAGTTCATCGTATTCATTTGAATAAAAAAAGAACACCTGTGCAGTTAAGTTATTGATCATGAGAATAACCAGTCTAGCAATTCTAGCAATTGGAGTCAACGCCAAAAGACTAGTTGATTTAAAAGCGTTCAGAACCCCCAAAGGGCCTCATATAGACTCTAAAGGAGACAATATCAAGCCATGTGAATCCCCGAATTGCGACCCAAATGCACTGCGATTCAAGAACATGGCCAATAGGAAACACGAAAACAATAAACAAGTTAAGAGGTATTTACAACCCATGGATGAACTCGAGTCAAAAACAGACAAAGAGGATTTCTCCTTTGAGGAGAACAAAGCGTTAGCGAACGGTGCCTTTTCGAATCATCGAATGGACATGGTATTACTTACACTCGCATTATTAGTATAAGCAGCATATAACCAAACCCACATAGAGTCCACACATTCAAACAATATAGTTGTTCAACTACTCAGTTGGCCAAGCAACATGGTTGTTTAGTTCTTCCCCTTGCGTCCCTTATTGTGTTTCTTTGTAGACTTACCACCCTGTTTACCTCTAAGGTGGAAAGGAAGCGAAGCAGTTCCCATATCGTTATTACCAGTAAAGAAACTCTTATCAAGTTCGTCTTCTAATTCTTCGTCTTCCATTTTAACTTGTTTCATCATTGAGTTCACCTGGTTCACAGGCTGTGTTTTTGCACCTTCACCCGTGGAATTGTCATCAACTTTCTCTTCTTCTGTTTGAGGAATCAAGATTTTAAAAGACTCGTCATTGAACTCTAAATCAGTATGTTCATAATCAGGCGGTGGAATACAGAAAGGCAATTTAGCATTCACATAATCCTTTAAAACAAGTCTTGCAGCTCTACTGCCATCTGGACCACCACCAGTACGAGTATAACCTCTATACTCAGCATAAGTATTCAACAAATCCAAAGCAGTTACCGGATTAGTATGCAGCTTGATTCCGTATAATCTTTCGAAAAACTCCTTGGGAATTCTCTTAGTCACCAATGAAGTAGGCGACATGTAATCACGCAGCTGATCAATTGGTAACACACCCTGACAGACTAATTCAGACTTAGTTTGTGCAAAGTTAGGAAATACCAAACCCGGACAATCACAAAGCATTAAATCGTCACTAAGTTTGATTGTTTGGAAATGCTTGGTTTTACCAGGAGTTGACGACACACTTACCTTTTTAGAGCCAATCAATGAGTTAATAGAACTGGACTTACCGACGTTAGGATAACCAACAAGACCAATTTGGAGTAATTCCCCTTCTTTAATTTCAGGAGATGCTTGAATAAAGAGATCGTGGAGTTCTTTAACGCTTAGAATACGTGTGGTGTTCTGTAATTCATTGGGTGGGTTTACGTCATCAGTACCCACACCAGCATCCACACTTGCATCCACATTATTCTTGGTGTCATTGTCACTGTCATCAACAGCAGCATTCTTAGCTGAATAAAAAGCAAAAGGAATGTTGTGTTTTTTAAAGTATGCCTGCCAAATCTCGCGCTGATTGTTTGTAAGTAAATCAGCCTTGTTTACCAATAGCAATGTATTTTTAGTTCCAAATTCTTTGGCGTATTTATCTAAGTCTTCAGAACGGTAAAGAAGTGGATTACGTGCATCAACAATTTGCACAATTAAATGTGACCGTTCAATTACACGCCATAACTGTTTCCACACCTCAATATTACGCTCAAAAGGAGTAACAGTAAGCTCAAATTGAGGGTTCTCTTGTAATGACGCTAAAGATCTGCGCCACGCAAGAAAAGCTTCCTTCTCTAAAACATCTAATTCTTGGGGAGTAGTTTTAGATGTCCATTTAGGACGTCTAGGAACTGTTAATTTACCAGCATTGTCGTAGTGTTGCTGGATTAAATGTTCACGTTGTTCGGGGGTAACTTGGGCTAATTCGTTAGGTTTGGAAACAACTTTGATGGCAGCTGTACGTTCGGTAGTGAAGTCTTTGCCGGCAAGTTCAGCTGTTGAAAGCAATTCGTCAAGGGGTCTTTGTTCAGTAACAGATTTCAGGTTAGAACCGCTGCCATAGCTGTTAATGTCGGTGGTATGTCTGTCGCTGACATCCACTTTATTCTCTTTTTTTTTTTGGTTAACAAGGGAACGACCTAAACCGCTCTTGTTCAGTTTATTTGCTCTTTTACGGGAACCAGGACGGGGGCCTAACATCTATTGTTTAATTGTAGGGGGGTAAAAAATAGTTGTTTATGCTAAGGTAAGCGATAGTGAACTTGAAATTTACAAAGAGAGGCAAATGCTTATTAATCATGAAAAGGAAATGATCTTGATGATCAAGATAAGAACCTTGTGTGTGTTTTAATCGGAATGGAAATCTATAAATTTGTATAAATAAGGTGATAAGTACATAAAGGGCATCTTTTTTTTTTTTTTTTTGCTTTTTCAAGTGAATGCAGCGTTAACTTAATTAAATCAACACAATTAAGCATTCACATTTTTCTTTTTTCATGATTTTCATGTATTCTTTTTTGGTATGTTGTGTGTGTGTGTCGTGTGTCGTGTGTCGTGTGAATCATATTACTCGCGCTTCTCGTCCTTGACTTCGCCATTAAACCCGACCTCACTAGCAACTTCAGGATCAGGAGCAGTAGGCTGAGGTCCACGGTATACACGTTTACTACCAGCGAACCAGAAAACCAAAGAGAACACAATAATAGCGACAAAGAACACAACTGCGTAGTTCATATTTTCAGGAGTCACTGGCAGATCAGTAGGCATGAAGAAGATAATACTAATAAAAGAAGTCCATAAAATCGCCCAGCCGTTAACCAAAATACCGTATTTACCCAAATGCCAAGGTCCCTTCTTAAACAAGTGAGGGAACGCACGGCGCCCAATGATCGGGATGATGTATGACCAGTCTAAAGCAATAGCACAAACATTGAAAATGGCGTTGATAGCAGTTGTACTGCCTAATGCAATCAAATTAATAGCAATACACAGAGCAGTACATGTCCACACAGCGTACAATGGTGTCAATGTAGTCTTGTTCACTCTGTACAAAAACTTCTTGCCAACGTAAGGGAACATGCCGTCTCTGGCTTGACTCCAAACAGTTCTAGAAGTGGCTTGTAAAGCACTGATACCAACGAAGTTCATAACAATGAACATAGCAACCGTGAAAAAGATACCAGCACCCTTGCCTAATGATTGGTAGTAAATAGAAGCAACCGGTTGGGTTTGTCCTAAAATGTACTGAGCGTCACCCATACAGAAAACAAGTACAATGTTGTACAAGAACCCAATAACAAATGTGAAAACCATAGCTAATGAAATCGCCCAAGGTGCAACAAATCCAGGACGTTTCATTTCCTCACAAATATGAGCTGTGGCATCATAATCAGTCATTACCCAACTAACAGACAAACATCCAAACATAAAAGAAAATCCTAATGGAGTCCATCCAGTGTTAGATTCAACGTGTCCGAATACATAGCCAGCATCATGCTTAGGATTAGTGACGGCAAGAAGCGCAATTGCACCAGCTAAAAGACAACCGAAGTGGAAGATGACATAACCTCTAGTCAATCTTTCCAAATATTTCGTAGGAAATGAGTTAATAAACCCATGGAAAACAAGAATTGCTGCCATTACACCAACCACATGATTGTTTGTAGGCACATACTTGAAATCTGAACCCATTGAAACAGCAGAAAGAAGCATGCCAGCAGCACCGAAATCAGAACTGGCCACACCTGCAATCTGACCTAAAACGTTGATCCAGCCATCTACCCAACAAGCCAATGGGGCCCACTCAGCAGGGAAAAGTTTACTGCAACTGAAGTACAATCCACCACTGGTTGGGTAAGCACTAACAATCTCAGAAACTGAAAGGGCAATACATAAGCAGCCCACACCGCCCATAAGCCATGTCCAGATAACACCGGCGGGACCACCACTGCTAAGCGGGTAGTAGAAGGTCGTACCAATTGTGGCAAAGAGACCTGAAATACTAACTGCAAATGAGAATGCACTAAAGACACCGAATTCACGCTTGAGTTCTTGTTTATATCCTAGATCTCCGAGCTCGACAGCGGTATTATCCAGTTGTGATGAATTGGATTCGGTGTCGTAAACAGTTTCCGAAGCATCAAGATGTATTTTCTTGGCCATTTCTAACAATAATTGTGTAAATTTGTTAGAGTGTGGTTACTTTTGAAGTTTTAATGGGTGGTGGATAAGTGGGGGGGGCTTAACTCCCAATATTGTAAATTTCAATGATGACATAACTGATGTTCATGTTCACATGCGCGCGTTCACATGCACGTTCACATGCTTATATGACCACATGCTCATTTGCCCGTTCACATGCAAAAATTCTTAGTAAGACTTGATAGGGGTAAACTAGAATTTCGATGGTGTGTGCTTAGATGGGAGTCTCGTAGTTCATGGTTAGTGTTTAGTATATCGTTGTTAGTGTCAATTGAAATTGCATTTATGAATTGGATATTCATTTAGTCACATCGTGAACGCATTGAACAAGTTTGGTGAAATACAAACTACATACACTTTCAAATGATTTCCGCAATTCTACTATTCAATTATTTCCCCCCCTTTGGAAATTTCTAAATTTGAAACTTTCATTGCATAACTATTATGAACACCTGTGACAGTATTTGATATCTATGAACTTGATATAATCTTGATTACACAGCTTATGATAAATAAATTTATAAGCAGACCTGAACTGGTTATAAGCATGAAACGACCTAGCAGGGATCATATGGCGAATTCAAAGAAGAGATCGAAAGCATCAGAATCTTCTCCTCTTGGCAGGAAAGTTATGCTTTCATTGCCAGGCACCAATAAAAGTACAGGACCTAGAAATATTAAACTGACACTCAGTGAATTAGAAGAATTCGAGTCTACAATGCATAATTTCAGTCAAGTTTCCGACAAAATTTTCTCTAAGTATTTATTTTTAAAAGACATTGATCCCAAAGCAGTTATTGACGATCCTGAATGCGATATACATGTTGCTGCTATAATGCGTAACCCATTAGTCTTTTTCGGAATTTTGTTGATTAAGCAATTCTCTGAGGGTAATCTAACAGTTATCAATGATATTTTAGGAATTAGGAACAGTGAGATGGCTAATGTGGTGTCGGATATTCCAGGTGGGTATTTGACATTGCATAATGCTGATGTTATGCAAGCACGCTTACTAGCCATTGCTAGGGAGGCCATTGAGAACTTAAAAGTTCGCACTAAGAGTGAAGCCAAATTCTTTAAATCGACGGGTAAGGAAATCGCTCATATTGAAAAGGACCTTACACATAATGGTTTTACTGGCTTGAAACCTTTAGAACAATTGAACTATACCACACCTGAGTCATCAAGTTTACCGCCATTACCTGAAATTAAGGACAAAATGTTACTTGAACGTGTGTTTACGCATAAGTCATCTTTAATTGATGTTGACATGATTAATACAGGTAAGATTATCCACATGCATAACGAGAGATTGGAGTTAAGAGGTGATTCAATTTTAGATTTCATTATTTGTGATATGCTTTTTAACAATTTCCCTGACGATGATGAGGGCTGCATTACCATCAAAAAGTCCTCATTGGTGTGTAATAACACGCTATTTGATATATCAGTAGGGTACGGGTTGCATGAGAAAATCAGAATTAGTTCAGACATGTGTTCTAAGGTGTTTACGGATGTGAAGTCAAGAGAACCTAATATTTCAACAAGAAACAAGGTAATTGCCGACTTATTTGAGGCTTATATCGCTGGTGTCGCTATTGATCAGGGATTAATGGTGGTTAAAGAGTGGTTATATAAGCTGTTTTACCCATTTGTGGAAACATTGAAGGATCAAAAGTCAGCAGTTCCATTGAATAAGGACGCTAAGAATATTTTATACAGAAAGGTTGGGTCTAATAAACAACCCATTTCCTATATTGCTGACAATTCTGAATCACCGTTTATTGTTAAATGTTTGATTAATGGTGAACACGTGGCTACTGGAACTGGTAGATCAATTAAGACTGCTGGTTTACATGCAGCTGAAGCAGCATTAGCTGATCCTGAACTAATTGAAAAGTTTGCACGGTCTCGTAGAGCTTTAAATGAATAAACGCATTAATAAAAATTATATATCTACATTGACTGTAAGTCGAAAAATAACGAAATGATGGGGGGAAAGAAGCTGCGTGAATAAGTACATGTAAGTTAGGTGACGTCACGCGTATCCATAACGCGAGTTAGTATGCGTTATGGGGTATCCTTATGTATGCTTATGCTTATTCATTCATTTAAGCCAGTAACGGGAACAGATGAAGTAGGAGGACTAAAAGTATTCTAAATTTTCAAACCAGGCTTTTTAATTCTTTACTGGATCACTAACTTTTGCACTCGTATGAACGTCGTGTTAGTCGGCCGACGGATATTTAGCCCCAACCCTGAAAATCACTAACGCCCCCCGTTCTCTATAGATCTGTACAGTCAGCAAAAACAAATACTTGAGCGATCACCTCTTTTATTTAGATCCATGAACCCCACACACAACCACGAGATCCCTCTTGCTACCCACTCTTTCACTGGTTCTGCTTACCATGGAATGAAAGATTCTGGCTCCCAACTTCCTGCGTCTGCAGCTAATAGAACGGCTAGCAGAACAGCAAGCAGGTCGGCAAGCAGAAACACTTCTGCTATTAAACCCGAAGGCAACACAGAATTTGATAATGACGAGCAATTACCTGACGACGATGATGAGTATGGTGGAACCGAAGACGATGAAGCCGATGCTGAAATTGACGAGAAGGCTTATGTTGACTTACAGTCTAAAAAGTTCATTAGACCGGCGAGCCATAAAACTTCTTCTGTCAAATACGAGGACTTTGAGGAGGCTGATTTCCTCCGTTAAACTTATTAAGAGAGTTTGATTTTCTCTCTTATTTTATCCTATGATACCTAACAAACGGAATTATTTCGGATATTCTGTATGTAATATGTAAGTAACTTTGCATGACCTTTTATCACGTTTTTGGGTATACATCTAGAGGTGTTTATGTATGGTGTGTCAAACAGTGTTACGGGTGTTTACGTATGGTGTTTACGTTGTGGTGGATTGTGTGGCTACTATGGATATCCATCTTGATTACTAACAGTAACCACAATTCTACATTTAGAACTACATCTATGTCTACATGATATATATATATTAATTCTGCGAAGATACAGAAGCCTTAGACAACTCTTGAACTAGAATATCATCAGGTGTTGAATCCTTCAGTTCCTCCTTGATTTGGTAAACAGAGTCTACAATAACAGCATCCACACCCGCCGCCAGCTGCAATCTCGCATTCTCCGGCAAGTTATTAGAAGTTCCATAAGTAAAACAAACTAATCCGCTTTGCTTTACCGCAGAAACAAGTCTAGGGCACATAATCAACGGTGTAGCTTCAGAAACAATTCCTAACAAATGGAACTGTTTAGCGAATCTAATAGCCTCTTGTAAAGAAGAAGCACGTATATCCATCATGGGGAATGTTCCGCTTTCAGTTAAAAACAGGATCGGTAAAGTTGGCTGTTTCAATTTCAGCAAAATGCACACATCCGGATTGAAACTTGACAAGATGATGTCACGCTCGCGTTTGTTATCGAAAATAACCTTTAAAATCGTGTCCACATAGTGATTTATTTCGAACATAGTGCCGTCCATATCTTCAGCTTCTGCCTCATCCAACATTGCGTACTTGAACTCGATATTAAACCCTAAATTCTGAGGAAGAATCTTGAACAACTCTTCTAAAGTAGCAAATTTAGACTGGATATGCAATCCTCTAACATTACCCTTGAACCCCTTGGTTTTGTAATCTCTAGTGTACTGCATTCTCCGCATTGTTTCCTCTAATTGTGGTGCCAAATCTTCAGTTCTAGTGTGGACACTTCTAGAACGTTTAGGCCTTAGTTGCTTGTCATCGCCATCAACAAGTTCACGAGAGTAAGAGGTGGAGGTGTTGGTTTTACGTTCTGCACTACGACCTCTGCTGGGTTCCTGGATATGCATGAACTGGTCTAAAGTCATGGCGTGCATCGGGATATCAAACCCGCTATCTCCGACTAAGAAGTCATGGTAGATGACCGGAACGTTATCCTTAGTTAGCTGAACATCAAACTCCACATAACTTGCACCTTGATTAGAAGCCTGAATAAAACTTTCTACTGTGTTTTCACCAACTTGTAGATTGTTCTGCGCTAACGTGTTCTTGCCCAATCCACGGTGACCAATAACACGCGTTGCAATCAACGACTTCCAGTAGGAAGAGGAGGCCTGTATACCGTTATTTGGATGCACAAACGGCGTAACAATCAGCAATTCGAAATTTATTTGACCTAAAATTTCCAATGTGGTTGCTGAGATAACAGGAACAGATTGGGACGAGTTGTTCAGATCTTGGATTCTCTTTCTGGCTGGTGGACTATAAACCGCTCTTGCCAAGATTTTGTCATTCTCCTCAACTAAATCAAAAACAATTCGTAGTTTATGAAGCTCCTTTGTGAAGAAGGGGATGGGTTCAGTTGCTAAACCTAGTTCAGGTGTAGGTAAGTCAACGAAATGAGCATCACTGGCAGAATGAGTTGCACTGACCTTTAACTTCAATGGAGTGTTTAAAGATGGAAGTAAACGATTGTGGACATTTCCACTGCCATTGCCGTTTCCATTACCATCTAAATGGTTTAATTGATCTAATTGGTCTAATTGAACAGGCATTACATCCTCCTGTCTCAGATCACGTGATCCTAACGTAACCAACACTAGGTGTTCAGACGTATCCTTAAGGTATGTATGCCCAAAAGTCAAATCCCGAGAACCAAAACTATTCTGTAATGAACTTGGAGGAGTTGTAGGTAAACTTTCCGGACTTGGAATTTCCTTAGCCAAGTTAAAATGGCCTCTCAATGCTGCATGTTCCTTAGCTGTCCACCCTCTACTGTCTAAAGCAGTAGTGTCTGCACCTGCAGCCAGTAAAACTTTAGCAATATTAATCAATCCGTCAGCAGCAGCAATAAACAATGGTGTCCACAATCTTGTTTGCTCCTTAATTTCAACATCAGCACCATTTTGTACTAACATTTCAACAACACGCACAGCTCCTTGACGAACTGCTACATGTAACGCAGTCTCACCAAGCAATTCCTCTGGTTGTTCATTCACATCATACTGTTTAGACTTTAAAAGTGCTTCACAAACTTTTGGAGAGTTCAGTCTAACTGCAGTTAGCAATGCATTACAACCAGACCTTGATTTCGGTGGATGATGTGACAAGATTTCCGTTACAATTCCCGGATTCTTGTTAAAAACAGCAATATCCAGTAAATCCAAACCGTCAGCATCGTGGAAAGCTACTGCTGCTGGTTCATAGCTTAATAACAGTTTGGTGGTTTCCAGCAAATCATACTTAACGGCAAAATGAACGGCTGTTCTTAACTGATGATCAACTGCTAATAAAAACGTAGAAGGTTTAACATATTCGGAAACTGATTTTATCAACACATTGATCATTTTAGCAGATTCTAAATCTGCAATGGCGTCATTATCAACATCACCTGCATCAGCAGGGGACGTGCTTCTACTACTCGATTGGGACAATTCACCGATTTCGTAACCAATCCACTTTCCCAGCATATCTTGGTCCTTTTGCACGTGATACCTCCCCTCACTGATCACAGCCTTCTGGATGATGTTATGGTAGTTAGAATCGTTGAGATTCTTGTTTTCTAAAAATGGAGCATAATGCTTAACAAGAACCGGAATAACTAGATCTGAACGCACATGAACAGCACATAAAATAAGCCAAACTAATTGACTTCTCGTCATGTTCGGCTCTAAGTGTTTAGCTGTGCGGTGTGGATCATTTAGCTTAACCGCATCACGTAACTGAAGACTGAGATTGAACTCGTGGGAGTCTAAATCGTGAGCTGTATATTTAGTGCTGTTAGCTGCATGCGAAACTATAGGATTGAAATCAGGGACAATTTCTCTTAAAATCAAGTCCGTTTTCTCGATTTTATGTGTAAGTTCCTGACCTTTCGAGAATCCCATAATCGGTAGTTTAGAATTCAAATAAACAGACATAACTTGAGTTCCGACCTTTTTGTCAAATTTTTTCAAGATTTTAGTAAATCCACGTTTGTTTATTTCGGCGTACCACTGCAATTTACGGAACTTGCCACGCAGTTCAAGAAGCATAGAAATGAGGTCTTCTTTCTCGAGTATGCTTTGTTCAGCAGTCGAGGGTTGTAATTTCGAAATAGAAAATTGGTCCTCAACGTGTCTTAAACGCCTAGAGTACTCAGCAAGTTTAGAATTGTAGAAGTTGTCTACTTGCTCGATGTTGTGGTCCATTTGGGTATAAAACGGAGCGGAAACGCGTGCACAGACTTCGTCATTTTGGGTTGTGGTTTCGGGGTTTGCTTGATATATTTCTAAGTTCTGTTGTGCTTGTTTAACGATTCTTTTGAGGCCTTTATAGTCTATATAGTATTGAGACCATTCTGGAACCTCGTTCTTAACTAGTGATTTCGCAAACTTCATGGAACCTGCTTCCGACTCAACAAATATGAAAAATGTAAACAGATGGAAGTAATGTGTGTGCTGTACAACTAGCTTTATTGACTTACCGGTTTAATAACTAACCGTTGATTTTAAAGCACGTGTAGGGCAAGGGCTAGAATTGGCTAAAAAGTTTAGCGCATGTGACATGTGACATGTGACAGTAGTTTGGCACATCGTATAAATAGATCTAATTAGTAACGCGCACAGACGTATCCACACACACAACCGTATTATATGGTACCACAAATAAATATCTTTTTCATATACCTATACGATATAAACTACACACCACTAAACACATCATATTCAACTCTTCTGTTCATATCTTTAACACCATTGTTAATGACCCCCCTAGTTTCTAATAAGAACCACACACGAACCATATTAAACAAATCCTTAAACCTCAACGAAGTCAATGGCAATTTCCTGTTTAAATGAGGCTGTCCAGCTCTTCTCAAAACCGGTAATGAACTTTGGAAGATATCTAAATCTGGGTTCAACGATCTTCCGACGCCTTCTAACAACAGAATGCTAATAATAACAGTAACAAAATCGCTTTCCAACCTCACGTGATGAGTTTGGATCATATGCATCATCTTACTTAACACATCGCTAATCCCAATACTGCCTAGAGTAAACGTTCTTTGTTTAACCAATTGGACTAGATCCTGGGTTTTTGAAACAAAATCATTAATGTTAATTGCTGTTTCTGGTGTTCTAGACCTTTCAACCATTAATTGACCAGCTCTTGCACCGTCAAAATTAGCCATTGCGTCAAACAAATCAATGAAGTTCACTTGATTAGTAGTGCTTAATTCGGTAACTAAACCAGCGTCTATGAACCAAATATTCGGTTTGCAATTGGCTAATTGTCCCCAAACATCATTAAACTCTTTGGCAGTTCTAGCTCTTTTTAATAGAGCCATTTTGTCTTCATTGTCTTTATTAGTATTACTGATCGACAAAAATATATTGCCTGCATGTAAATCTGTATGAATGAAATTGTGTAACAACAACATTTTCAAAAACGCATTGAGTCCTAATTCACCAATTTTGCGTTCCAGTTCAGTATTAGTTCCTAAATGGATGACCTTCTCTAAAGGGATCCCATCCACTAATTGCTCCACTAAGATATCCCTCGTACATAACTCCATGTAAGGTTTAGGGAAATGAATGTAACGGTCATTCTTGAAATTTTGATTAAAAATGTTTAGATTCTCTGCTTCAATGCGTAAATCCAGCTGGCTTTGCATCATTACGCCAAACGTCTCCACTTCACCTGGTAATGACAGCCATTCCATGCTTGGAATTAAGTTGACTAAATCTGCCAAGAACTTCATAATTTTAAGGTCACAAGCAATCATTCTTTCTAAATTAGGATGGAGAACTTTTACAGCAACTTTGGCGTTAGTTTGCCTAACTTTAGCCTGGTACACTTGGGCCATCGCCCCAACCCCAATAGGCTGCTCATCAAAAGAGCTAAAAGTAGACATGTAATTCTTGCCAATTGATGAAGTTAACATCTGTTTTGTGTACTCAATTGAATGTGTAGGAGCATGCGAATGTAATTTTGAAAGTGTTGAGCAAAGTTCTAGGGGGAAAATGTCTTGTCTGCTAGCTGCCCACTGACCTAATTTAACGAATGAGGGGCCCGCTAACTCTAAAGTTCTTGTTAACCAAGTAAACCAAAACGAATTGTATTTAGTGGAGGTCAAATTAACAAGAATTGGGACACCTGCGAGCAGTGTGGGAGCGAATAACATCACTAAGTAAACAAATCTGAACCCGGTGTATAATGGCTGAACTACGTATTTCGTGAATTTAAGACGCAATTGCGAGTATTTCTGTTTCTGTTTTTCAAGTTCGAGCCTGCTTGATAGAAGCATTTGTTCAGATTTGGTTTTATCGGAGTCTGGATCCTGTTTAAAGAAAAAGAGCGACGTGCTCATGAACAGGTATTTACTGTTACGGGCATTAGATGCATGTGATTGTTGGGAGAGTTGGAAATTACGTACTGCAATGGGAAAGGATTTCAATTTGTTGGTGATTTTGATTCTAGAGCATATGAATTGGCTTTTTGAACGGAGAATGTTCTTGACTTGAAACATACCAATTTTGTTTACTTGATTACAATAGCAACGCAAGTATATTTGTTAGTTAAAACCACAAAGAAAAAAATTAGATTCTTTTTTAAGGAAATTTGAAGAGAGCTTGGGGAGTTGTTTGATTTTGAATTAGAATTTATGGTTCTGTACTTAGCTGTCGTACTTTAACAACTAACTAATGGCTATGGAATGATGGCATGCACTTCGTAATCTATTTTCACTTAATAATCTCGTAATTGCGTATGTAATCGGGTTTGTCCATTTGCCCTGGCCACTGCCCTGGTCACTGTCTGAATAAGTCTATAGTGGGTTATGTGACTTTTCGTCTTATGATATTTGACTCGTTGTGAATACTTCATAGACTTTGTATAACACGTGACATACATACCACTACAAGGAGAACTTCATTGAACTCATGAAGTACAGCCGGAATGTAATATAATATTTATTCAACAATCATGAAGATTTTGGTTTCTTTGATGAATTGGCCGAATTTGAAATGCTGTGTTAATGTTTCACATGGTACTATTTCCCTTAGAATTGGTATACGACCTCGAACTTTTTTGTAGATTCTTGACTAGATAAAAATTCAAGTCATCCCGTTTAACTAATGCTGTTTCTCTTCTGTTATATATATTAAATTGCACTACTGTCACTTTAGAAAACCATAGCGTTCTTGTTCACTACGTATGATCATATGAACTAGACACCTTCAGATCAGTTATGTAAGATCTGTTATATGTTTATATGTACGTATGTATGCACGTACGTATGCATGTATATATGCATGTATGCACAAGGGTTGAATATCTCCTAACCCTGTTATTGATATATAGATATGAATACGCATATATATACGCCGCCTAGTTAAATATAACTGTTGCATCAAAATGATAACAATATTCATTCATTTTTACAAGAGATATGGTTTCTGATAGTGACATTGGTGTAGATAATATACAGGATGCTACAGACTCTCAACAATTTGTTTGCATTGATAACAAAGGCCAGTGTGTGGATTGCGATGATGAGTGTGATATAAAACTCACAATTCTTTTACACACATCGATGTCTTTTGCCCTTTATCATGCGAAAGATCCAAAAAGTTCCGAGATATACTCGGTCGATGGCGATGGGCATTGGTGTAAATACGATTAGGGGTGCCTTTGGGGAACGCGAGAACCTGATGAAAAAGGTACTTCAATTGGAGCTTTCGTTTTTCAACGAGAGAATGATGGTTCATTCATTTCTAAGACCGTTTCTCTTAACTCTGTTTTAAAAGACCTTGATCCTGAGAATGGCAAAGATCCCGAGATTGAACCTTCGAATCAGAACGGAGATACCTTACTTTTGATATCTTCTGATAATTCTAAATCAAAAGCAGAAGAGGTGGAAACAAGTGTGGATCCAACACCTAAGTCAGAACCTGCTAAGAAGACCCCCCCCCCCCTAAGATATCTGATAGCACTATGAAACCCTCGCCCCCCAATCCAGCAAGAACTCACCGGCGACACCGCAAAGTTTAAAAAAATACAGAAACTTCTAAAGATTCATTCACTGAGATTATTCGCAGGAATGAAAACTCCCGTTATTCGAATCTTCCGTATCACATCTCCCATTACACCCAATTAAAGACAGTTGTCGAGTCATTACTCCAGCTTTCTCTTAACGTCAAAATATATTTCGGAACTGTCCTTGATTTCAATGAGATCCTTACCTTGGAAACAGTAGCTACTTCTTATCAAGCTAGCCCTGCAATTCTGTTTATTATCTCTTTGGGAGATATCAACAGAGTCAAGAATTTCACTTCACGTATAAGCAGTAAACACTTTTATGAACCAGTTACTTTGTTCAAGTCATTTACCACACGCCAAGAACCAGATTGGAAGCCTAGCGTAAGTGACCTTGAACTTGGTTACACAATGCATGTCTTAGCTCCAAGCAAGATTCCTTTTGACTTTTTTAAAGGTGAAAAGAAAACAACCGGGTTATGTGAACAAGAAGATTTACGACGCTGAGGTTTTACTCAGTAAAGATTGGGGGATCGTATCCAAGAATGCTCATTGTTTACATGACTACGTGAAGATAAACTATGTGGACAAGGTGGTTCGACGTTTCAACCAGATGACTGAAAACGACAAGAGAATAGCAGTTATAATTATGAATGCATTATTAGCCTTGTCATTGTTTTTAGGAGTTGGTTACTTCGCTGGTAAGCACAACATACAATTGTTTACTGTGACATGCTGCAATGGGGAAACTTTATTCAGTAATCCTGGGTTCAGTCATCCTGGGATGACCAGACAGTTTGGCAAACACAGTTACAAGCGTTCAGAACAGCAGTACTAATGCCCTTTCTGGAATTCCTTTTCTGGGATAACTGATAACTCAATGCACGCATGTGACCACCAATCACGTGATTTATACTTCTTACCACTTAAACGGCCATATCGAGTAACTGTACCTTGTGTAAATCACGTGTGTACCAAATAGTAAGCAGTCCTTACCTTCTCTTGCTTGTACTTATACTTATCCTTTTGATAGTACTTACTCTTTTGATAGCATACTCTCTATGATCTAACCATACCTACTAAATATTCATAGTTGCTTGTATAATTGATACTGTTCTTTTGTCCTGGGTAAAGTACTAGAAAGAAGGAACAGATTGTGCTTGTACACCACTATATGATCGATTATATAATCACTTTGAAACTGCAACTAGGAACTGGGAAGTGGAATGTAATACATAAGCAAATCCCAAATCTCAAATCAGTTCTCTGCCTCCTGTTACGCGCTTTTTTTAGTTTTGACCACTGACCCTTAGATTAGCACACTTACTTACTAAGTCGCAACTCATGACCGATGCTCAACGAAGTGTAGAAAGTTATTCAGATGTACTTTCGAAATTAACAGTGAACCCTCATATAGAGTCTGAGATTCCACGCATTCCGAAAACTCTTTCGCTTCCTGTAAACAGCACCATCGCAAACTTGTTGAATGACATCAAACCAAACGCATGTGATTTAGCGGTATTAGTACCGCAAACTGAACAGATGTTCCCACTGACGTATTCAATCATTGACGCGATGGCTTATGGAAAGCTTCAGGTTGTTCAATATAACTCATTAAGAGGTTATGCTTGGCGTGAGCCACTTTTCGATGTTTTAACGATGTTGCCTAAAACGCCACCAGAGATTCTTTCGGTAATGAATTCGTTCAAAGAAGGATTCATGTTCAAAGACAATAAATTCAACGACATTTCAGGTTTAAATATTCCACTTGAAACGATTTTACAAACGCATGACTCAGTAGGAATTTACCATCGGGTGGATCTCAACATTGCATTACAAAGCGGAGTCACCCTTACAGTAGGGCCGTCATATTACGATATCAAAAATGACGAAATCACATTCTCCGAGAATTTCTGTAAAAGTGTTGAATCTTTTAACAAAGTTCTGAATGTGGACCCTTTAAAAGCAGAAGTTGTTAAGTGTTTAAACGAATCTGGAGCTTCACCACTTCAAACATCTTCTGACCTAAACGACGATTTAATTGTGGATAAGTTTATCAAAAAGCTGAGTGAACGGGATGATAGATTAGAAAAGATGATAAATTTATTTGAATCTCAGCAACGTCATTTACTTCAGCATCAACAACAGCAGCAGCCAATTCGGCGCCCTGAACAGAATATGCATGTTTACCACATTAGACTGGATGGTAGATTCTGGAGAATAGTGATGTCTATGCTTACGTTTACTTATGCTGGAGTCATGTGGATTTACCGCTTATGTAATCCAACGCGGATAAATCTGTGGATTCAGCGGTTGTGGAATTCTGAGGTATTCCATGCAGGATCATTTGCATTAATGATCATGGTTCTCATGTACTTCTTTGATAATGTCAGCAAGACTTTAATGGCGGTGGCATTGGGGTATACATTATTCAGACTGTTCCTAGTTTACCACCCAATCAACTTCTTTACTGATAGAGTTTGGATATTCAGTAGGCCACTGTTTCCGGAGGTGTATCCTGATATCAATGATGAGTTCCCTAAAAAGGCATTAGAAGATATGGTCCAGTCTGCAATGGATGATTCTGGAGATGTTAATATTGATAAACTAATGGGTCAGATCCGAATCAAACCGACTTGGTATCAATTAATTACAATTTCCATATTTGGGTTTTTCCCAACTAATTACCAAAGTTGGCATGAGTTGGTGACGGGCCGTAGAGATAAAATCTTAAGAGAGATTATTGGCATAGTGGATTCTCTTAGAGAAAGAACAAGACTGAGAAATAATGAACATGACGGTGACCATGACGGTGACCATGACGGTGACCATGACAATGGATCAGAAAATGATCTATTCGAAGAATCCTTTGAGTCTTTTGGTGAGTCCTTTGACGAATACTTTGAAGAACCTTATGGGGAACCCTATGAGGAACCCTATGAGGAATCCCTAAGGGTAGAGGAACCGTTGACGTCACGTGCAGATTCACGTGCAGATTCATATGCAGAGTCTCAGCCACGTGATCAAAGTATCCACAGTAATGATTATAATAACTACCACAATGAATCCACAGCACACTCATCTGGGATTCCTTCTGAGTCGGGAATACATATTCGTAATACTGATTACCACCCGAGTGACTGATTACTTGCATCTTCTCTTTTTCATTTAATACATACATTTTTTTTTTACCCGGTCCGTAACCTGAAACCAGCGTTATTATATAAATTATAAATGTACATATGGACTAAGCAAACCAACTTTTTAACGAAACTCTAATGACATTCAAATTTGATACTTTCGACGTCTCCCAACAAGTATTCTACAGCACCGACAAGACTTTTGCATTCGTTAACCTTCGACCAATTCGCCCCGGGCACGTTCTTGTAAGCCCCAAAAGGGTGATTAAACGATTAAACGAGATGACCCATGACGAAGTAGTTGATTTCTTTCTAACCGTGCAATTTATTGAGAAAGTTGTAGAAAAAATTTACAACTCTTCCTCTTCTAATATTGCTATTCAGGATGGGTTATTGGCTGGTCAAAGTGTTGAGCACGTGCACTGCCATATCATACCCAGACACGAGAGCGACTTCCCAGACATTGATGACGTTTACAAATACTTAGATAAGTGCGACTATGTAGACGCCTACCGAAAGATGAGCGAGCTCATTACCAAACGTAAGGGAGGTGTGGACTTTGATGACAGGTCTAATAGAACTATGGATGAAATGGTCGCTGAGGCTGAGATGATTAGAAATTTCATTGATAACAATCAATTCTAACTTAATGTATATAGTTTTATCACTAGTTTTTTAGTTTACTTTAGTCTACTCTAGTCGGACTCTTCTGATCCTGATTCGTCAGACCCCTGGGATTGGGACTGGGACTCCGAATCTGATTCTGATTCGTCATCACTGCAGCACTCGATTTCCACCTCAACGACTTCCACATCGTAATCAAGTTTTTCAAAAGCAGTAACTAAATTCTCCCTTTCAAGAGGCGGTGCAACAGCGAAAACTAAACTAGTTTCAGAATTGAACAATGGCACAATATACCTTTCCAAAGCATTCTTGAAATCTGCCACTGTTACTGACTGGATATCCTTGATCACCTGATACACATAGTTAGGTTCATACCCCTTCATAACAGTGTCAAGGAACTTCTCGTTAACAGCAACTATCTGCTCGCCTAGATAAGCGGCTAATTCACTTACAATTGTGCAGATAGCGCTGTACATCTCCTCCCTGTCGAATTGACTTATATTGTCCAAAACTGACATAACCACATCTCTACTAGCATTCAACGCATTCAAAGGATCACTAGCGGAATTTATCTTTAAACAAACTTTCCCTAATTGAACTGATGTGTCTAAAAACACACCATAAGCGTATCCAGGTCCACGTACTGCATTCCAAAGTGGACCCTCTGTCATCTGCAGTAAACCGTTGACTAGGGTTAGGGCAGGTAGATCCTTATGCCCATACTCTGCAGGTCCCTGGCCAACAACACTTATATGTGAGGAATCAGAAGCAGCACATAAAGTTAGGAAACATTTCTTGCTTGGCTTTTCACCTAATTCGCTTAAAAAGTTGGACGATTTCGGGATAGGTGTAAGCTGGTTGTTTTTACCACCAACATCTTCTTGTAAGTCCAATTTTTTAGCAAGCGTTTGCCAAGGTTTCATAAGATCATAACTCTTAGCAAGTTGAGGAATATCTCCAATAACCAAAATCCGCATATTATCAGTTCTAAACAATTGAGAACTCATTTGTTCCAAAGCCTGAACTGCCTCATCAATATGTTCCTGGAAGTACAAAATTTCAGGTTCGGAAATCAAAACATCTGCTTGTCTTCTTAACGACTTGTTAGTTAATAAAATTGAGTCCATTGAAGAAGCAAGCAAACTTGTATCAAACCTTTTAGTTTCAGCGACACTTTTCAAATGCTTTGCAAGGAACATCTTTACATGTTCTTCATCAAACTCTACATTGAAAATCAGTCTCTGGATCCATTTTAGCATCTCATTGTACTTGCTGGCTTTAGCTTTGAACTCAACAGTTACCATTTCTTGTAATTGATAGTCAACAGTGAAATGAGAGACAACAAGATCGCGTTTAACTGCTTGAGCAACTTCTTCACCAGTGAGTCTCTTTTCTTCACCATCTTCGCCATCTTCCTGCAATGTCATGGGAAACGCGAAAATCTGTGATAAGATGACATCAACTAAACACAAATTCTTAGCAGGAACTGCGTCTGGACGCATATAAATCTTGGTGGTAACAAACTGTGAACTAACACTTTCGAAATCAATTGCCAAGTTAGGAATATTTCCACTAGTTTCAACAAGTTGTTGTAAAGATTCATTGATTTTCAATTGAGCACCAGGCAAGTTTTCAATAAGTTTAGGCGTTGCAGCAGTTTGAGAATCAATGAAATGAATCAAATTGAAGTCAGGTTTAGGGAACATGTTCAACATTTCATTAGGAATTTCCTTCTCGTTAACTGCAATTGCCCTTTCAAGGTTAGCTTCTGCTTGTTTTAAATCAACAGTAGTCTGGATTTTTTCAGCATTGGCCTTCTTTTCTTCTTCAATTCTAGAGTACTCTGAACAAGATGGCACACCAATAACACACGCCTTTGGAGGATCCACAATATAACTTTTGATAAACTGTTTCCAATCGTCTTCTGTCCATTTCCTTAAAATGTCGAACTCAATTGTTGTTCCTAACCATTCATTAAACGAACTGGTTTTATCATCTCCATAAATGAATTCAGTGATTGCTAACTCAACAAACGTAATCCAATCCTCCTCGGCACTCATTAAAAATGTATCAAAAACACGATCAACACACTGAGAAATAAACGGCATATCCAAATTGCTAAGCAAATCAGACTCTAAAAACTTCAAGATTCTGGGACCAGCATCCTTTAAATCTTCAACAGGCACACCATAAAGCGATAAATTGACTTGAGTCTTCAAGAATTCATTAGAGTACATGTAAACTTCAGAAGCAATCGCTTGGTCTTCAGGAGCGTCAACAAACTCAAGCTGTAACTTGCCTGCACCACGCATTGTTAAGTACGAGTTAAGCACTTCAACAGCAGTGGTTTTAACAAAATCTTGCACTTCAGGGCCTAACCATGAAATCAAGATCTCACCAGAGACTTCACTTGAGTCCGGGAACTGGATTTCTTTGATTTCAGTTTTAGTCAACGGTGACTCTGATTGGCTGAATTTAGAATCCAAAAAGGGACGAGTACTGCGTTCAGGAACCTCATCCAAGGAATTGTCAAACTCTAAAACTGAGTTTAAAACCGTTTCTGGTGTGACGTCTCCAGAGATAATCACTGATAAGTTATGAGGACAGTAAACTTGTTGGTGGTAACTTTTGATTTGATGGGGTTTCAAAGATCTAAGGGCGTTTAAATTACCACCAGTGTTAGTGGCGTACCCAGACTGTGGATTAAACAACATTTTCTGAGCGGCGACTGCCATTAAACTATCAGAAATGTGTTCGTATCCTTGCATCTCACTAAAGACAACACCTTTCTCTTCGCCTTTACCGTCGATGTGGTACACCTCAGTTGTACAGGCAGCATCATCAACTGAAGCATTGAGAATGTGGTCTAAATAAACTGGTAGAAGGTTGAAAAATCCTTCGTAACCAGCTGTGGTCATTGTGTAACAAGTCTGGTCTTGAGCTGTCCAAGCGTTCGTAGAACTCAATTGCTTAGCGCTGAGTTTATCAAGGAGTCCTTTATAGGGAAATTTCTTAGATCCCATGAATACAATGTGTTCAAGGGTGTGAGGGCACCCGGAATCGTCATTGGCTTCTGTGGCTACCGTGAAGTAGCCTTGGACCGAGGGTGACTTCCGGTTAATAAGGACAACTTGCATGCCTGTTCTGCGCGATTTCCATTTGTAAATATGCACAGAGGGGCAGTATTCAGGAACTAATTCCGCCAAAAGCTCGAAATGAGTTTCCATTTGAATTACTAAGTGTGGTCTGCTGGTTTTTCTATTAGGAAATGAATAATTACTATATACATAGTACTGTTATAGATATATAGTTTAGGTAAGTACTTAAAGGTTAAGTAAAGGTTACCCAAGGGTTGCCAAAAGGTTAAGTAAACTGTAAATGAAGGCTGACTATATTAAGGTAAGAGAGCAACATAGCTTGAAAAAAACCATATAGCCAATATAGGAAGCAGAAACAGGCACTGAAAAAAGTACAGGTAATAAGGTGAGTTATTCTTAATTTATTTACTATATGCATGGTCCGTTGAGGGGGGTCATTAAAAGTGTTGAAACTAGTTCAAGTTGATTGAACTTATTTTTTTTTTTGAGGGTTCAATTGGTTGATTTTTTTTAGTCATAAACAAAAAAAGATACCGATCTGAAGCACTAGCGTGTTTAAGCGTACTTCTCACGGAAAACCTTAGCGGCCTCAACCATATTGGTGAGCTGCTCCTTGACCTCGTCCCATTTACGGGTCTTCAAACCGCAATCGGGGTTGATCCAGAGCTTCTCCTTAGGGTAAACAGCCAAGATATCAGCAATACGCTTCTCGAACTCAGACTGAGGAGGGACACGAGGAGAGTGGATATCGAAGAGACCCAAGCCAATGTGGTTAGGATAGTTAGAGAAGTTCTTGATGTAGTTGCTGTCATCCTTCTTGCTGAACTCAATAGAGACGACATCAGCATCAAGAGCCTTGATGTGGGCAGGATCCAAGTCAGAGTAACAGAAGTGAGAGTGGATCTGGGTCTTGTTGTCGACACCGGAGGTGGCGATACGGAAAGACTCAGGGGCCCACTGGACGTACTCCTCACGCTCCTTACCATCACGAAGGGGCAAACCCTCACGGATAGCAGGCTCGTCAACCTGGATAACGTTGACACCAGCAGCCTCTAAGTCGTTAACCTCATCACGAAGAGCGAGGGCCAACTGAAGAGCTTGAGTCTTCTGGCTGACATCATCACGAGGGAAAGACCAACGGAGGATGGTGACAGGACCGGTAAGCATACCCTTCATGGGCTTAGGAGAGATGCTCTGAGCGTACTTAGACTCCTTAACAGAGACAGCAGAGGGACGAGAGACATCACCGACAATGATGGGGGGACGGACGTAACGGGAACCGTAAGACTGGACCCAACCGTTGGTGGTGAAGGCGAAACCCTTGAATCTCTCACCGAAGTACTGAACCATATCGTTACGCTCGGGCTCACCGTGGACGAAGACATCCAAACCAACTTCCTCCTGGAACTTGACGACATCCTGGATCTCCTTCTTGATGAACTCATCGTACTGCTCGGGGGTGATCTCACCCTTAACGAACTTGTTACGCTGGATACGGATCTCCTTGGTCTGGGGGAAAGAACCAATGGTGGTAGTAGGGAAGAGAGGCAAGTTCAAGTCCTTCTGGGCCTCTAAACGCTTAGCGAACTCAGCCTTACGCTTGGAGTCAGCAGCAGTCAATTTCTTGACACGCTCCTGGACAGACTTGTCGTTGGTGATGTCACTGGTCTGACGGGCCTCGATAGACTTGGCGTTAGCAGCGAAAGCGTCCTTAACCTCTTCGGGGTTGTTGATACCCTTGGCGATGGTGACAACCTCAGCAACCTTCTGAACAGCGAAGGAGAAGAAGTCCTTGATCTTGGGGTCCAACTTCTTCTCGTTCTCCAAATCAACAGGGGTGTGGAGCAAAGAAGAAGAAGTAGCGACGTAGACTCTGTCAGAACCGATCTTGGCAACAGCCTCCTCAACGAGCTTCTTAGCACGAGCGAAGTCAGTCTTCCAGATGTTACGGCCGTCAACGACACCAGCAGAAAGGATCTGCTTGTCGTCAAGAATGTTCAAGGCGTCAGGCAACTGCTCGGGGTCACGAGCGAAGTCGAAGTGGTAACCGAAGACAGGCAAGTCCTTGATAGCAGCGATGTTGGGTCTAACATCACCGAAGTAGGTGGTAAGCAAGAGCTTGGCCTCAGGAACCTCCTTAGCAAGGTACTCGAAGGCTGTCTTGTAAGCAGCCTTAACCTCTTCAGAGAGGTCCAAAACGAGAACAGGCTCGTCGATCTGGATCTGCTTAGCACCGGCCTTAACGAGGTTACGGAGGTTCTCAGCGTAGACAGGCAACAACTTCTCAAGGAGAGAAATGGGAGCCAAGTCAAGAGAATCTTTGTCAGCCTTACCTAAGACGAGGTAAGAGACGGGACCAATGATAACGGGTCTGGTCTCAATACCGAGAGCCTTGGCCTCCAAGTACTCGTCAACGGGCTTAGAGCCATTGAGCTTGAACTCGGTGGAGTGAGAGAAGGTAGGACGAACGTAGTGGTAGTTACTGTCGAACCACTTAACCATCTCAAGAGCAGGGACATCAACGCCCTCACGCTGAAGACCACGGCCCATAGCGAAGTACTCGTCAAGAGCACTCAATTTGCTCTCACGGTAACGCTGGGGGATAACGTTGAAGAGGAAAGAAGCATCAAGAATCTGATCGTAGAAGGAGAAGTCATTGCTGGGGATGATATCAACACCAGCGTCCTTCTGGAGCTTCCAGTTGTGAGCTCTGATATCCTTACCAGTCTTCAAAAGATCCTCGGCAGAAACTTTGCCATTCCAGTAACCCTCAGTGGCTTTCTTAAGCTCACGGAAGGCACCAATACGGGGGAAACCCAAAACACTTGACAAGACCATTAGTAAATAATTAAAACTTGTGTAAGGAGGCACCTATGTGGGGGGGGGTGTGTAATATATACTGTCACATGGTGGCTGATATAATCGCTTTCTCTGCGATAAATTTTCCAACCCTTAACCTGAAAAAAAAAACCTGCTCTAGTAATTGGGGGGTTACATACCCCTAACCTTTATCGTACTTTCACTCCGATACCGGCCGCAATATCGAATTGATCTTTTGATTCCGATTCTTTGTGTTCAACATATTAAAAATAAGGAGTGTATAATTTATGTAACACATATATGCTTTTCTGAATAGACAAAATAAGTCAGTTTCTTAGACCAGTTAGTATTTCATAGTTGGGAGATGTATGGCTGGCTCTGAACTAGTTGATGTAATATCACGTGATATCATTCAATTACTACGAAGGGTGATAGGCCGCATGTGAAATCAAGTAAAACCCAACGTTAATGCCCCAACTGTGATTAGAACTCCCAACTGAGCAATAACATAATGTAAACGTAATGTGGCCTAACTCGCATGTGATTTGTTAACTATGGCGGTAATGCATGTGTTCATGTTGACATGCATGAATTTCCCCCATGTGACCTCACATGCAATTGTATCCACATGTAAACCCGCATGCAGCCAAATTGTTTGAGATTCCTTTTCTAAATGTAAACCTATCTATCGTTATATATTCATGATCAACTCTGTTCGTCAAATGCCTTAATGATTTCCGCAATTTTTCCATATGCTTTGCGATGGGGTATTTTAGGCGCTTTAGGCTGCTCCCTGATTTCACTAGGCAAATCACGAGGCCGAATTCGTGCTGGTTTTGATTCAGTAGCAGCACTGAACTCGTACTTTTCAGCGAATTCAGGTTTGGAATTATAAATAGACTCGATTTTTAATGCAGATTCCATATCCAGTTCAGTGACGTCACCATCAAGTTCTGATTCTGTGTCAATGTCAACGGTATCTGACCCAGACAATGAAATGGATAATGACCGGGAATTGTCCGCAGATTCATTAACGGAACCGCTAGTAGATCCATTGGTGGGCCCCACTGCAGCCCCTATAGCTGATCCACAAGCAGACGCCTGACGTGATCCGAAAAGCAGGCCAGAATTCGAATCGTTAGAATGCGAGAATGCTCTTGAAGGTCTTTTAGGGAGTTCTGGCAGACCTTCATCGTAGTAATGTATTAATAGTCTTGTGAACGAAGACGCGATCGCCAGATCTTCCTTGTTATGATGTCTGATCCGCATTATGGCTGGTCCCATCGACTTAGCAATAAGTCCAGGTTCAATGTATTCAGATATTTGTTGCATCCAAATTATTAATTGTGTAATATGCAACAAATGTGACTTTGGCAGTCTTTCCAAAACTGAGTCAATGTACGATTTCGAGTTGACTACCGGATGCGTGATTAGATTGATATCCACCAAGGGTTTGGGTAACGTAAACATGTACTCCTTCAAAACATGCAAAACAGGCACAGGTCCATAATCAGCCAGTCTCAATCGCTGCTCGCGCTCAACAGCATGTTTTAAAATGTAAAATAAATCCTGATCAGTTGGTTCAAGTCTGAAAAACGGCTCAAAGTCATGCTCGTTCAATTCCACCCTGGTTAGGTAAGTCAATGCAGCATCCCAATATTTGCTCTTGCGAACAGTTAAAGGTTTTCCAAAAATAGAATCCACAGTTTTAGGAACTGGAATATGCCCTAAATGAAGCTCAGGGTCCTTTCTAAGATCAAGATCAGCAAGGTACACATGCGGACTAATGTCGATATTTGTAATGTCAATATGCCTGCTTAACTCAGTCAAATTGTTTAAAAACAATTGTTTTTTGGCAAATTTAGGGGAGAGGATAGGTGCTAATGTTTTGTTAAGGGCCTTTGTGTACCATTTTGCATGAACAATAATAACACGTTTAATGCGTTTTTTTAGTGATCTCTCAAGCATAGAATGGACTTTTTGTAGCCAGGAAAGTTGCTGATTCTTGAAACCTCGACTTGCTAAAACCAGAAGTACAAAATCGTTGGATTTAGGCAGCATTGAGACGTAATTAGGTACGTCGGTGTCTAAACTAGGAGCCTCCTTGGTAACGGGAAGAGCTGTAGAATCAATTACTACAATAGGGAGACCATTTACAGGGTCTGTAGCTGATGTTTCATAAACAACAGCTCGATTCATACCTAAATTTCTTCTAGACTTCGCTAGTTAGGGGGGGGGGGTTCTAATGATATTATATTAGGGGTACTTGTTGTTAGTAAACAAAACGCACTTACGAAACGCGCTAGTTGGGAACGCAACTTTTTTAATTATGCAGCGACTTTTTGTTTATGTAAAAAGGACAAACTTGAAGCGTACCTCACCTCACACACGCCTCACACAAATTTCACTTAGTGTTTACTGTCCCAATTGCTTATGTAACTGTGTTTATGCCTTTCCCCCCAATACGCGTCACTTTTTATAACTTGACAGTTCTGTGACCCTTCCTGCTATTTACACAAACATGTAAACCTCGTAAGTTCCGCTAGTTCATTCTGCTACCTCGTCGATCTGCTAGTGTGTAGATATTAAACTTTAATTATATATACAATGCATACATATGTTCTTTATTCATTTTCAAACCTAAATTCTCACTTGTGTCTTCCCTTCACTTCTGTTTCCTAAATTTAGATTTCAAGAAATCCGTGAACTTCCCCCGTTTCAAGTTAGGAAAATCCTCGATTCTCACGTGATGCTGCTCTCTAAGCACAGAATCATAATCACTAAATGAACAGATATCTGAGGAAGGCTGATTCCACATATCAACAAAATTCGGGTCATAATAATCTGAAGAAGTGTCTAAAATTCCATTACCGTAATCCTCAGAAAGTTCTGAACTTTCACAGTTTTCAGTAAGTTCAATTTGACTTTGAACTTCTTCATAAGGTTGACCTTCCTCATTGGGTTCGAATTCCGTAAGCAGCTCAGAGATCATGCAGCCCTGTTTATGCTCGGCCTTGCCAATCTTTCTAGTTTCGTATAAACACATCATACACGCTAAATTTTTTGAAGTGTTAAGCTTGCGTGTACAAAAGAATCCTTTGGAACTCAAATTAAGTTTTTCGCTAAGGAGGAATTCCTCGCCGAATGTGGAAACGCACGTGATTTTCCACTCAAAAAGTTCCATTTCGTTTAGAGACCCATTAAGTCTGTAAGATTTACAGAGTCTGCCGAATGCCTCCATAATACATCCATGGCCTAAATTGGCATGTTTTTCAATAGGATTGCCGGTGAAATGACTGAACCCGGAGACGTGGGTATGGCAAATTTCACATACCACGTTATCTATGCACTCAAATGTAGGAGAGTACCTATAGAAACATTTAGCCATATCCGGATATCCAGGTCTTGTAAGGTCCTTTTGTTTAAGAAAAGGGCACAAACTGTTTGATTTAAAAGATTCAAGGCGTTCTGAGTAGGAAGTTGTCATTATGGAAAGATAATTTGGTGGATTTCTTTGTAATATATACTTAGTGGTACGCGAGGTTTGTAATCCACTCTAATTAGTGAGGAAATTAGGAGTGAATTTCACAAATACGAAGGGTTTAGGGTAATTTGAGTGAATGAATTCCACATTTTGACTTTTGTGGTTTTAATGTGGTTGCCTATATGAAATGGTGTATATATATGAATATTTGAATAGCATATGTGTGGTGATTTCAAACTTCATTTTTTTGGGGGGGTTACACACACCAACCATAAAGTTCTGTATATGTGTACACCTCATCTCCACTGTGTTACTACATTCCCTACTAATTCTCCCCCTCTCATATCTCCCCCTCTCAGATCTCCCACTCCTACTCGGTAGGTCCTCCACTTCGTAAGCAATCGATCACATGACTATTATATACACTCTTGTAATCACGTACTACGTGTCCACACCTTGTAAACTAACTAAACATAATGTGGTGGTTAATTAGTTTAGCAGTGCTGCTACCAGCCGCCGTATACTGTTTCCATCCCGCGGATTTAGAGCTGTTCAAACTACAGGAAGCTATTAAGAAAGATATCGGCCCTAAAACCAACTTTTACAGCTGGCTCGGAGTCAAGAAAAACGCTAATAATAAAGCCATTGTAAAAGCTTACCGTAAGCTCAGTAGACAACTTCACCCCGATAGAAGCCCTCTTGCTGGCGCTGACGAACGTTTTGCCAGACTTAATCAGGTTTACAAAACCTTGAGGTCTGAGGCTCGTGAACGCTATGATTACTACCTCTCTAAGGGTTTCCCCCTTTATGACGAGGCCAAACAGGAGTTCTATAACAAGAGATACAGACCTAGTCTTTTCATGGCTGTTGTTTTAGTTATTTCTCTTGGTTCTGGTGTTGAATTCCTTATCCGTAAACTCACCGCCTACCGCAGACGTGAATCCATTAACAACTGGATTATATCAGCCATTAACAAAGCAGCTGAGGAGAGCGATTCTGGAATCATTGTAAAAACTACTAAAGTAGATGTTGGACCTCATACTTTCTACGTTCATGCTGACCGTCAAGTCACTTTCCAGGGCTTACCATTAAAACCTGAATTGGTTGAAGAACCTACTTGGCGTGACTTGTTTTTAGTCAGCACAGTTTTGAAGTTCGTTAATCCTCAGCAACAAGCACAAACTGAGGACAACGTTGCTAATACTGCTGAGAGTAGTTCTGTTGCTGAAGAACAGTTCGAGGTTGTTGATTCTAAAGACGCCGTTTCAGAAAAGAAGGAGGACGAACCTGTTGTGAAGAAGGGCGCTGCTCGTCGTAGACCACCTGGTGCTAGAGGTAAGGGTCGTGTTTTCTAATCACTTGCATAACCCTAACCTTGATGTTTCCGTAAAGGGTAATTTGTTTATTCTTTAGTGGTTCCTGTTTTTTTTTCCTGAATTCGTGTTTGTTTTGGTTTTTCCATTTTTTTTTCTCTCCGTCATTATTTAAATATCTTGTTGCTTTATTAATTGCTGGGTTTTTTGGATTAGTTCGGTTAACTGAACTGAATTATGAAATGTTTCACCGGTGGATAATTAACTGTATAAACAAAACAAACAAATAAACGTTTAACTCATTAGAATATATATATTTAAAATTTCGAAACTTTCGTAATGACATATACTTTTTATCTGAAGTGCGCCAGTCATTATACCGGTTATTCTAGCTGCGGTTATTATTGCTGCGGTTATTATTGCTGCGGTTATTATTTCTATTTATATACCCTGCATTCAGTATAATGCCAATTTATGTTCAACCCACGACAGAATCCCATCTAAATTATCACTTTTTACATTCGAGCTAATGACTGCAAACGATCTCTGAGTTCCTAATAACGGCAGTAGATTATTAGCGAGTGTATCCGTTTCCACATTCTCCTCTAAATCATGATTCAAAATTACTAGTAACGGCACTAAAGGCTTATCCTTCTCATTTTCTATAACCTGTTTAAAATGCTCAAATTCAGGATCTAAATGTGAATTGTTTAACAAATATACAATTGCGTTACAATCAGGTGTTACTTGTTTCTGTTCACTGAAAACAATCTTGCGGTTTTGGGGTCCGATTACGAACTTCTCTAGTTTTTCACATGCGGTTGGGGTCATCTCGTTGGGTAAAGGTTGGTTAGTGAGTTTATACATTAAAGTAGTTTTACCGGACCCTTGTAGTCCAGTTATAATTACTCTATTCAGCTTTCTAGGCTTGCTGAAGAGCGGCATTTTAATTAATTGGTATAACGGATCTCACCTTGTTTACTAAGCTTGTGGCTGGTCTAAACAGAAAATAATAAACATTGGGAAAGTTGACCTAACCCTGACGCACTGAAATTTGATTGCGTAATACACATCGTGCATGTGATTATTTACGATATACGTACGCAGTGGAAGGGAACAAAAAGTTCGCAATTGAAACCAATGGGTATGAGTTGTAGGATATTCTAATGAGAAACATAATGGACGATTCTTGTGGATAGGTGGTCAACAGGTATGTTATGTTGATTATGTAAACGGAAACAAACAGGTCTTCTGCCTTATTATGGTTTAAAAGTTGCGTGATTAAACACAGTCTATAAAGGAATAAATAATTTCTCCAACTTTCTCTTCGTCTTTTTCTTTTCCTATAATTTAGTTTGGTTCTTGTTTCTGTTTCTTGTTCCGATCTGCTTTTTTATTCCATCTTCTTTTGGTACAGTAAATATATCCTTCCCTTTAATATTGGAATATTTAGTTTAAATAAGAACTCTACAATTCGTACTCGGATGTGGTTTTGGAAATAGGAATCCATGAACTGTCGTCATCATTCGGATCATCTTCGTCATCATCATCATCCTCGTCGTCATCGCCTTCATTATCGTTGTCTTGACCCTCACTTGAAGCACCTGCTGTTTCAGAATCATTGGCATTGAGATCAACATTCTTGATTTCAGTGATCAGCTGATCGCTCATGTACTGAGAGAACTGGTTATCACTACCCGGAGTATGATGAACATTCGATGTGTGAGCGTATATATCCTCGCTGTCGCTGTCACTATCACTCTCACTGTCGCTGTCGGTATCCTGGAACCTATTCACTTCTAATACAGCGTCTGGGCTAGCTCCATTCAACAGTTCCATGTCCATGGTCAAGATGTTCTGATCGCTCTGAGCGTATGCATCCTCGTCATCACTGATCATGCCTGCTTTGCCAAGGACTGTGTTATACTGCTCTCTAAGATGTACTAATTCACCCTCAGTGTACTCAATCCATTCAGGAACATTCAAAGCAGAAGCCACTTCTGGACTTAAACTCTCAGGAATGAACACAGTCTCGAACTTAACGACTTCTTCACTTACTAAAGTGAGGTGTCCTACATATCCTAAACGGATATTACGCTCTGCCTCGTTTTTGGCATTCGCACGGTGTCCCTCAACAATACGTTCAGTGATATGACCCTCAGTAAACAAACTAATAGCCAAGAATTTGTTGTAGCCGTAGTCGAAAAAGCCGTTGAAAACCTGTTGGACGATGTCAAATACAACGTTATGCAAGAAATTATTCCAGGGGTAGTCAAACAACATGTTGAAAACCGTATTAATACAGTTATTGTCATCAAGGGCGATCTTTAATTGGTCGCCAACAACAGGATTTCTACGCAGTGCATTTCTTTCCTCAATAAGTTTAGCAGTGAGTTTCTCGTCTCGTAGATTAGAAATAGCAGTTCTTTGTCTATTACTATCATCAAAGTCGATTTCGTCATCAACATCACCAGAGTATGGATCGGGAGGGGATCCACTAGGTGAGCCGGCAGAGCCATTAAGGACTTCATCAGACGAACTAGTGGATTCAGCGCCCTCTTGGCCTTCCCTACTTGGACTACTCTCTAACTGGTGATCTGATCCTAGTTTAGGAGACACAGGTGGAGTAATCTCTGTTGAATTATTAGCACTGTAGAAAGAATTCTCTTCAGTATAATCCGCTTCAGGCTGGTTTTCCACATGATTAGCATCGAGATCAGTCTCGTTTACTCGCAGACTTTGCACCTTTTCACCGATACCATCACCATCACCGCTACCATTTGCGATCTCGACCTCGTCATCAAAAGAGAAGTTAGCTAATTGTTCCGGGTGGTAAACCCTTATTCTTTCTTCTTCTCTCTCCTTGATAACTTTCTCACCATTAGGATCGTTTAGTAAGTTCATGTTACTACAATGCAAAAGCTCAGCATAAAGTTCACATATTCTAAACCTTTCAAACCCTAAAGGTTTGATCTGACCAAAAGGCATTTCCATGACTTTAGTCTCAGGTTCAGTTAAAATGCGCTGGAACTCAGGAATGGCTCTAGCAAACAGCTTAACCATAGTACCCAAATAGATATTATCTCTAGGGTTAGGTGGATGTGATTCCAACGTGGTTTGCATAACTTCTACTAAATCATAATCACTGTTGTTCTTTCTGATAACTTCGATAATAACAGCCACACCAACACACATTCCGTATCCACCCTTTAACATGATTTCTACTAAACGCCCCATACATTTCTGGTTCACAAACTGACGGCTGAGTTCATTTGGACCAATAGCACACATATCGCTTTTATTGCCACCGCTGATGTTGATAAACGCTTTTAAGAAGTCGCCAGTTGCACTTTGAGCACTATGACTAACCTCAGGATTGAGTAGTTCGATCATCTTCGGTATTAAATCCTGGTAATAAAGCACGCTTATGATATCGGTAGGGCTCTCTGGATGATCGGTGGAAATCACTTTAATAAGAAAATCCATCAGAGGTTGACACTCGATGTATTTGATGAAATAATCGGCGAAATTCGGCAAAGTTTTGAGTAACTCCAAAACTTTATCAATGCGTTTTTCAAGCAGAGCCTCTAAAATCCGCGTCATCATCGTCAATTGCTGGGAACAAGCAGTTTGCTCATGACTTCCTAAAAGATCCCAAATTTGACCCATAGCTTCGGGGGTCGAAATGAGCGTATCTAGTAGATTCCAGGCATCTGTACACAGAATTTCAGAACTGATTTTACTGAACTTCAAACGTTTCATTCGTTCTTCTTCAAAAAGTTCGTCTTCGTCGCTGGATTCTGTGAAATCGGAATCACTTGAGTCTGAGAAGTCGTGCTTGTTAGGGACATGTTTTTCATCTTTTGGGGTAGTGTGCTCACCGCCGGGGTGCTCACTACTAGTATGCTCACTACCAGTATGCTCACTACTAGTATGCTCACTACTGGTATGCTCACTACTAGTATGCTCACTACTAGTATGCTCACCACCAGGGTGCTCCACATTATGAGTATCAGATTTGTCGTCCTTATTCAACGATAAATCGAACTCCTCGCGGGTAAACGGCGGCGCAATAGCAAACTTCATAAGTTCAGTAATAATATCAGGTCTACAAAGATACCTCAGGAGTCTGTCATTAGGCATTAATACCTGGTTCAGGATATCGTCGCACTGAAGCAGATCAGTGAGTGTATACGTGGGTTTATCAAGGACTTTTTCGGTCGGACTAGCCATAGACAGGCTGCCAGTCATACTCCAAAACGCCATTTTGTGTGCAGTCTTGCTTATCAGGTGGTTAGAGTAACCTTTCTTAAGCAGTGGATTAGTTTGTGTAAACCTGTTGGCTGCTGGGACGTTTATTCATGTTTTTGTTATTATGTAATGGATTTTGACGGGTAGATAGTGCCACTAACTGGCTTACTTGACGCTGCTTACACTGCTTACTTGACACTGCGTATGCTGCTTACTTTTGCCCCTATCTACAAAATTCTTCATAACTGATGGATTGGGAGGTTTGGTAATAATTTAAGTGGCAAAGTCAAGATGCATGTACCTTGTAAATAACACATATGTGTATACCTACTAAACCTATTTAATCAATTTAAATAAAAGCTAAATAATTGAACACGTATGCATCGAACAAGGTGACTCACATGTGTTTATGTCCTTGCCAAACAATGTACTTATGTGTTACATATACATCCCCTCCTTCCTTTAATAATGTCGAATTGGAAATACGGCGACGAAATCCAAACAACGTACTCCGGTAACGTTTTAGACAGGCTTTCATTTCTAAGAGAAGATTACGAGTTCCTTAAACAAGCGATCACCTCGCCTGAAGCGAAATTCGCTCTTTTTAGAGACTCAATCCCGTTGCTTAAATCAGGCACTGAACTTCCTTATTTTAAATTACAAGAATTTGAATTACATACTGTAGTTTCTACTGTGGGTTTCTATACTCCAGTTGAAGAGCGTATTAGCAAATGGGACCCACAAAGGGATGCCGTAAACGCCCAATTTGCTAATGTGGTGTTCCTCGGTTTAGACAACACTAAACCCAGTTCGTTTAAGTATAAATTATACGCGGGACAACCGACTTTCGCAATTGATCTTACAATAAAGCCGCAAACTGTTGACGAACAACGTAAACGGTTAGAAAGAGTTAACGCTTATGTAGAGATTGACCCTAAATTGGAGTTCCAGTCGGTGATTTTCGGTACTGTATTATCCAATCATTGGGACTATTCAGTAATCGCTGAATCCTTGGTGTTGCTGGACTGGGCAACTAGAAACCCGTTTTGTGCTGGTTGTGGTAACAGAACATGTGTGGTCCATGGCGGGTTTAAATTAATCTGTCCTAGTTCAATGTTGAATCAAAATGAGTGTCCTACTCAAAGGGGAGTTAACAATATCCAGTTTCCCAGAACGGATACATGTGTCATCATGGCTATATTAAGTCATGATGGCCAGAGTGTACTTCTTGGTCGTGGACGCAGGTTTAAATTCAATATGTACTCCTGTTTAGCAGGATTTTTAGAAGGCGGTGAAAGTATCGAGGATTGCGTACGAAGAGAAACTTTTGAAGAAGTTGGATTAAAAGTCGGTAAAGTCAAGCTAATTGCTAGTCAGCCTTGGCCTTACCCTGCAAACTTGATGTTAGGGTGTTTTTGTCAGGTGGCAGAACCAGGAGAACAAAACCACAGTGTGTTTTTAGGACACGATACTGAACTCAAGGACGCTTTATGGATTCCAGTTACTGATTTACGCAAACTTTGTGATGGTGAATCTCTTGACTACGATTTCGTCCTTCCTCCAAGTACTTCAATTGCTTTTACTTTGCTTGATGAGATATCTAAATAGTTAGTATACGTATGCTATTTTAGGATATAATAAGTGTGTAGTGAGTATGTAGTGAAGTATGTGGTTACATGTGGTTACATGTGGTTACATGTGGTTACATGTGGTTGGGACATCGGTGGTGTACGTAATGACTGTACCATCTCACACTATAGCGCACTACAGCACCATAACGTGGTGCCATTTAATATGCACGTTAATTACTGATCATAATACTTACTTAATTTCATGAAAGAAGAAGACATTGGCTACCCCCCCCCCCAATTATCAGCCAACGAAGTAATTGGCAAAGTAATTCAAAACAGAGGCAACACCTTTGATGTAGAAGTACCCTCTAGTCATTTAGAAAAAGTAAATAATATCCTCGGCGACGTCCAACAGCCGTTATTAGTTTCCCTTAACCCTAAACTACGAAGAAAGTTTTTCGTTAGAAGAAACGGCTACGTCCTCCTTAGTTTAGAAGAGTTAGGACCTAATGGTAAAATAAAAGGAGAAATCGCAAATATTGTTGCTGATCCTAAACTTTGGACTAAACTTCTAGACGAATGGCCTATTGAGTTTACCACAATGAAAGAAGACAATTCGATGGATCTTCCGCCGAGTTTAAGTGATGAAGATGAATTTGAGAGTGAATAGGAAGCACAAAACCACTATAGATAAGTAGATCTAGCACAGTTTATAACTTTGTAATCTTTGTCTTGCCCTTTCACTGTTATAACCCTTAAACTGAGTAGCTGTGTACTCATTATTATACTTAAAAAGCATATGCCCATCATTTTCAACTAACTGAAGTTCCATTTGATGCAGTTTGTAGTTTGTCACCCTGAGTTTTCCAAGCAGCCACATTTTCGTGAAAAATTGGTACCATGCAAACTCCGTATTAACATCATTTAACAAGTCAAATAAACATTCAGTGTTTAATTGGGAGTTTAAAAGTGTGTTGTAGACGTCTAAATCAAACGGCAGCAGCGCATTTTGCGTAAGCTCAAGTGCGATCATACCTCCTAACATTGCTGAATGTGTGCCTAAAAACGGTGATAAAACCTGTATACCTTGCTGAAAATACAAATCGAGAACGCCAGAAGGTGCATGAACTAATTGCGGTTCTCCAATAGTACTTAAGTCGAGTCCTTCCTGGAATTCCAGGAGGTACCTTTTCAACAAAGACATAGTCATCGGTGTAGAACTCGGTAATTGACCTTCCATGTCTAAATATACTAACGTATTTTTCAACTTCGGCAGCACTCCAACTTCATGTTTAATAAATTTCAAACTTCTAATCCATACAAACTCGTTTCCGACTCTCTGTATCGTTTTATGTAATTCCATGAAATTCTGACAGTTCAATTGACACCCCACAACAACTTGTTCCGCGAGCACACCTTTGAATTCAGAAACGTAGTTAACATTCTCAACATCAGCAAAGTTCAGGAACAAAATTTTATTGAGTTTCGGCCATTTGTTTGTTACTAAAATTGGTACTTTATAAACATCAGCCTTAAACAAAGGAACGTAATCGTTAGGAACAACAACTACAAGGGCTTTGAAAAGTTTGCTACTAAACTCAATTTGTGATTTCAAATCAGTTAGTTCAGAAAGCTGCAAAATTCCGACATCCTGAGCACGTATTCTCAATTTCAAATTATGGTCGTTCAATTGGTACCGGAAAAGCTTTGTATACCTACTCACATGGAACCCCATTGGAGATCCTAATGTGCTCGCCTGATTTATAAACGAATTAGGAAGTTCTGATTTGAAGGGGACTTTATGGAATGCAAAATCGGTGGTGGTTTCCGTATCGAGTAATAACGACTGCTGAGCCGCGCGAAGACCTAATTTGACAGAATGCAAATGGTTCCAATCGCGCACAACAGATGTGCGGGTCATAAAAACGAATTGGTATACAATCAGAAGCACAATTCCAATACTGGAAACGGCAAAGAACCGGGCTTTCATGTGACTAAGGAACATCATAGTGTGTGGGTATACATGGAATGATAAAATGTAGGTACACTATATAAATTTGCAGAAGGAATGTAAAATAGGATGTATACTACATCAAACAGATTGTAGATAGTAACAACAATGTTCACACAGTTACGGTGTGGTCATGTGTTTACACTTACCTGGTGGTGCGCTTACTTAGTGGTTGTGCCTTTTGATCCTTTTATCCCTTACATAAGAACTTTTAATCGTAAACCGAAATGTGTTGTCCAGCTTACCAATCTTTTTTTCACCCACAATGAGTACCCAAGCAGACAGAAACATCGAGATCTGGAAAGTCAAGAAACTGGTCAAGAATCTCCAGGATACTAGAGGAAATGGAACCTCTATGATCTCGTTGATCATGCCCCCTAAATCTCAGATCTCACAATACGTTAAAATGCTTACTGACGAGTACGGTACCGCCAGTAACATCAAGAGCCGTGTAAACAGACTAAGTGTACTCAGTGCTATTACTTCTACTCAGCAGCGACTGAAACAGTATACGAGATGCCCCCCCAACGGTCTTGTTATATTCTGTGGTGAAGCTATAAACGCTGAAGGTAAACTACGTAAGCTCCTTATTGACTTCGAGCCCTTCAAGCCTATTAATACCTCACTTTATCTTTGCGACTCTAAATTCCACGTGGAAGCCCTTAGCGAGTTGCTCGAGGCCGACGACAGATTCGGTTTCATTGTTATGGATGGTAATGGTGCTTTGTTTGGTACTTTGAGTGGTAATACCCGTGAAGTTTTGGCTAAATTCACTGTTGATCTTCCTAAAAAGCACGGCCGTGGTGGTCAGTCAGCCCTTCGTTTCGCTCGTCTCAGAGAGGAGAAACGTCATAACTATGTGCGTAAAGTTGCTGAAGTTGCCGTTCAAAACTTCATCACTAATGACAAGGTTAATGTCGTTGGTTTAGTTCTTGCTGGCAGCGCCGATTTCAAGAACACGCTGAGTCAGTCAGACTTGTTTGACGGACGTTTACAGGCTAAAATTGTACAGATTGTAGATGTCAGTTACGGTGGTGAAAACGGATTTAACCAAGCAATTGAGTTGAGTGCAGAGAGTTTGAGCAATGTTAAATTCGTTCAGGAAAAGAAATTGTTGAACAAGTACTTCGAGGAGATTGCTAAGGACAACGGATTGTTCTGTTATGGTCACGAGGATACTTTGAAGGCTTTAGACGCTTCTGCTGTCGAGACTTTGATTGTTTGGGAGAATTTAGACCTTATCAGATACGTTTTACGTGATGACAGTAATAATGAGTCCATTGCTTTTGCCATGCCCAATTCTGGTTCTGAGCACTTGATTGGTAAGAATGGTGAAGAGTTAGAAGTCATTGATGAGAAACCGTTTGTTGAATGGTTAGCTGAGAATTATACGGATTATGGTGCTACTTTAGAATTTGTTACTGATAGATCCTCTGAGGGTGCACAGTTCGTTAGAGGATTCGGTGGTGTTGGCGGTTTACTGCGCTACAAACTGAACTTTGAGCAGCTTGTTGATGAAAGTGATGAGGAATTTTACAGTGATTAATGTATTTTAGTATTTAGGAATTTATTTCGTATTGTAGATTCTACATTTTACAGATGTAGGTGTAGGTGTAGGTGTAGGTGTGGTTGAAATTACGTTACATAATATTTGGAAAACGTTAGCTAGGGCTAGGGTTACGCACATAAATTACATTTTCCGTTTCTTGGGTTTGGGTTTTAACTCATCAAGTGCAGATTTTGTTGGTTTGCCATTAACCATGTTTTTATTCGATAATAATTCGTGCGCAATATTAACTGAACCAGAAGTCAAATATTTACGTGATTTCCCGAGTTTTTGATCAAGTAGAGACTGTAATTCTTCTCTTAATTGTGGAACATTAACGTCTTTTTCTTTGAACTTCCGTGATTTCGGTTGTAACTCGTCCTCAACTTCAACTCCTAAATCTTCAGCTGCTTTAGCAAGCCAGGAGTCGGTTTTGCCCTTTTTTGTAGACGTTTGATTAGCGTCTGCGATTTGTTTAGCTAGGGAAACTCTGTCTTTCAACTGAGTAAGCAAGTCATAGTCAACGTCTAAATTAGCAGGTTTTGACTTCACTAATTTGATTAAATTAGGCAATGGACCTGATTTTTCTTGTGGGGAACAAAGACAAACACTCACACCTTGATTACCAGCTCTAGCAGTTCTTCCAGATCTGTGGACGTACATGTCAGCAGTTCTAGGAAGATGATAATGCACAACATGATCAACTTGAGGAACATCTAAACCTCTAGCTGCAACATCAGTAGCAATTAAACAAGAATCATCAATTGATTTGAACCTTTCAATGCTTCTTAAACGTTGTTTTTGGATCATATCACTGTGTACACCAATGGCTGGCACACGCAATTCCTTTAAAAGCGGCACAATTCGCTTTACAGCATCAATTGAGTTAACAAAAACAATTGTTTTTCCTGGGTAGATAGACAGGAAATAGTATAAATACAAATCCTTCTCTAAAGCTGGGGATTCAATCACTGCCTGGCGGATTTCACTAGCGACCTCTGATTCAGGATCGGCGTCCACAAACTCAGCCAATTTATTGAGCCCGATTTTGTCGTGCATAATGTCCTTAATTTCCAATTTTTGGCGCCTCAATTTGTACTTTTTCTGGTTCAAACTCGACCATAATTCCGTGTTGAAAGTAGCACTGAAAACAAGGCACTGTCTCGTTTTAGAGACTCCAATTATATTGAAAACCTGTTCTAATTCCTTGAAATTACCCGACTGGATCAACCGATCTGCTTCATCAAGCACCAATGTCGGAATCTTAGCATAATTACCCTGAGTCTCACGGGGGAGCAGTTCTAAAACCTCCATTAAACGACCAGGAGTAGCAATTAAAACAATTGGCTTTTTAGATAATTGTCTTAACTGTTTCTGGATTGCTAAACCACCAGTTACCGAAACGATTCTGTGCTTATATTCCGGCATACAAACAGCCTGGATATGATCACGGATTTGGTGGGCAAGTTCACGTGTAGGACTAATAATTAGACCTTCAGGTCTTAGATCACAGTTTTCAGGATTAGTATAAAAATTTTGAAGCAGTGGAATTGAGTACGCGAGGGTCTTACCGCTACCAGTGGCTGCCTTGCCAATGACGTCCTTATTAGCAAGAATAGCAGGAATTGAGAGTTTTTGAATAAGTGTAGGGGTATTAAATTCTAATAATTTCAACCCGGTATAAATTCTCCAGTCTAAATTCTCGGGCCAAGTGCCTAATTTATAACAAGGTTCAATATCCTTAACTGTTGGCTTAGAAAGCGCTTTAAACGCATTATCGTCGGCAATTTTTTCATGATCTTCATTTAACCGTTTTTTAGACTTTTTAGAACTAGTTTTTTTGGGTGTAGCTGTTTGTTTAACTGCTGGTTTAACCGCTGGTTTTTCTTCAACTTCGGATTGAGGAACAATTTTGACGTTACTACCCGATTTCACAACAGTAGCATCGTCTAATTCCTCGATTCCGTAAAAGATTCCATCATCAAAACCGTCTTCGAAATCTTCGAAACCTTCAGTGATTTTCTTCCACTTTAAATTGTCTGCCATTAGAATTGGTAAAAAAATTAAGTAAGCAAATAATAACTTTTTAGGCAATTTTGTCCTAACCCTGAACACCACCAATAAATGGTAACATAAGCACGATTGCTTATTAATAAAGGTTCCACAGACGTTAGGAATCACGTTCTTTGGGCATTTTTTTTTTTACATAAATGGTTTATACAATACTTTCTAAAATTTTAGACTTCTCCTCTTCGGTATTCGCAGTCTTAACACCGAGTTTCTTCATGGCGTCAACGACTTTCTCCTTAGAAAAGCCCATTTGAGTGAACTGTTCAACAGTTTTAGGATCAACACCATCGTCTTCATTACTTTTAGCGTACTTAGCAGTCCACTCTTTAGCAATCTCGACGAATTTAGCATAATCCTGAGTATAAACTTTAGCGACTTCAGCATCTTGAGGGTCGGCAGGGTTAGGGGAATCGAGTAACTGCTGCAAGGAGATGAGAATGCTTAGAATAGAGTACACAGGAGTCCATTTGTTCTGCAGAATGTCAAGACAGATCGCTCCAGTTTGCGAACTGATGTTAGGGTGGAAGACTCTGGTCTCGAATTTAGCCCGAGGAGGTTTCAGAGGGTACTCAGGTGGGACTTCTAACTGAACAACAAACAACCCGTTCTCGTAGGGGGAGTTTACGGGACCGGGGAAAGTAGCGGTGATTTTAGAGATATCGGACTCGTTGGGGGTAGCTGTGAAGTGCCACTCCTCGTCGTTCTTGATAGCCTGCAAATCTTTTAACAATCTCTTAGACATTCTTTATTGTTAATGGCGTTATTTGGTCTACTTTGGTTTTGGGACGTGATGTAAGCAGGTGCTAAGCAAATCTCTAAGCAACGCTAAGCACGCGTGCTTACTGCTTAGTGCTTGAAGAACGCGTGGTTATTTTATAGAAGTGGATAAGTCATGGATTAGTCATTATATGGAACGATAATTACGTATTATCAATTAACGTGAATGTAAACATTGTAGGTGTAAATATGTAGTGTAGTAGTGTAGTCAATTCTGTTGTATTTTCTTGTTTGGTAAAAAGTTCTAATCGTAGTAGATACCGATGTGATTTCCATTATGTTTTACTTTTCATACTTGCACTGATTCCATGAATCCATAGATCTTTTAGTTACACTTCAGATTAAGATCTTAGACAAGTTGAATTTCCAAGCGTATGTAATGATTGTACTACACTTTCCTGAAACAGGTATGTGGATTCAGATTACTATCATTGATACCTACCAAGGGGACCCATCTATGTAGGGACCCATTATAAGTATATAGATATATATGGTCAAAAATAATTAGTTAGCAAGTAATTATGTTAATACGGGCGCCACCCATTTATATACTTTTGGTTTCGGTTAACATGTGTAAGTAGCAACAGTGTACCCCGCAATAAACGTATCCACAACAATTTCGATTATCAAATACTACTGCTTTTTTGTCATTGCTTAGCACAAACGAACTATAAAAATTGCATCCCCGAAGCGAAAATTTGACAGTTATTCTAATTGCCTGTTCAATCAATGCACATGCACGTTCTTATATCATTATAATATACCTAGCAATTACATACTTTAATCCCTGCCCCCCTCAAGAAATTAATATAATTTAACAACCTCAAAAGTACGAATTACCCCAACCGATAAATTGCAAAGCATTTGCGACTTAAACAATAGCAAATGACAACAGTTCATTCTCATACTTTGGCATTAGGGTCCTGCGGGTGTGTCATGAACCCTAACCACACGATGCATAAGAAGGGCTAGGATTCAGGCCAACTTAACACTATGACACCTCCTATTGCTAAATCCTCTAAAGAGTGGCAAGCCATTCTTTCACCTGAACAGTTCGCAGTTCTTAGAACTAAGTCTACGGAACGTGCGTTCTCTGGTAAATACGATAAATTCTTCAAACCAGGCACTTATAACTGTGCTGGGTGCAATAACCCGCTATATAAATCCACTACTAAATTCGACGCTGGTTGCGGCTGGCCTGCCTTTTACGAAGCCTTGCCTAATGCCATTGATCTTCATGAAGACACTACACTCGGCATGAAACGCACTGAAATGACATGTGCCCAGTGTGGCGGTCATTTAGGCCACGTCTTCTATAACGAGGGGTATAAAACACCTACTAACGCACGTCACTGTGTGAACTCAATTAGTCTTAAATTCAATCCGAATTGAGAGGGGAATTGCTTATAGATTTATATAGTTATTATATACGAAGAACTATATACATATACTCCTTGAACACTTTACCTTTTTCCAACTCTAACATATATTTTATAAAACCGTTGGCTGTATTAGGCAGCGACAGCATTAGCATCACACACCGTTTAGTTTCACCTTGGATTTAACCATATCATGTAACCAAGATCATAACCAAGCATTCTTCCGTGTATAAGAGTTCAGCATGATCACGGCCATAAAAGCAGCAGATATACTAAATGGGTTAATTGAAACGAAAGTAACTGCTAGCGCACTATTAGATAAAAACACAGGACTAGTTTTAGAAAGCCGCGAGAACGGTATCGATAAAATCAAAGTGAAAGTAATAGCAATGCTTGCATACGAACTATTTAAAACTTACCCCCAATCAGAATGGTCTGGACTTGAACTTAATGATTTCCGATTAGGAGTATCTATTTACGAAGAAGAGACGCTTTTACTTATATTAATGCCTAAATCAACTAACTGGTCTGTACTAAAATCTAAGCATACCCTAGGTACTCAGTAGGGTGTATAGGAGGTACAGTGGGTGCGCATAGGAAGTACACATAGTAAGCACAGTACATTATAGGATGTACAGTAAGCATAGTAGCACAGCAGCACAGAACTCTATGTAATCTTCCTACGCAACTACTATATACTATCAATAAATACTATATATATATGGACACATATAACTTGACGTGGTAAACATAAACTACATACCTTCAACTAAACTAAATGTCACCAACACTCTCAAACGGGTTCTCGCTACTGCATTTAGACTCTTCAGCAGCGATTGAATTATAAGACTGTAAAGCGGAAATCAGTTCCTCGTTACAAGTCAGCAGGTCATTCGTAAAATTTCTAGTTTCAAAAGCGTTCTTCCTAATTGCATCCACAACTCTCTTCCTCAAAGCCTTAGCCTGATTGTAATAAACTTCACATTCAATACTGTCTTTCTGAGTGATGAGCAAATGCACGAGTTTCGAACTCACATCATGCGAGGACTGAATCAAATGAATCATTGGTTCTGATGTTCTAGAAGTGTCAGCATCTCTATTGTTATTGTGGCTTTGACTTAAACTCATACTCTGGTTTGGATTGTGGTTCTGATGGAAATCAGCAGAACCAAAATCAACCGAACTGTGGTCACTCTTCTTCAACCCTAAACTCTCTCTAATCGATCTGTGCTTACGAGGTGCACCAAAGATGCTCTCGTCGAGATCCTGGTCAGGGTGTGTAGACCCCGACTGTGAATGCTCCACAATGGAACCAAAATTAGAATTTCTAGAAGAAAAATTATCAATACTAGAATTGGGCGATCTTCGGAAGTGGCTAGCCGAGTATTCCCGGTCTTTGAGACCATCATGATCAGGTCTAAGCACACGCTCTGACCTATTAGAAACCGAGTCGTTGATATTAATACTATCAGGATCATCAAATGGACTTTTGGAACCATACACGGAATTACTAGACTGGTTGTAAATGCTGCTCTCTCCAGTCCGCATTGACGTCATGCTGTGCCGTGAAGTAACGCTGTGCCTCTTGTGTGTCCCGTACATGGAATGATCCAATTCCGCGTCAGGATGATATGATTTATGTTTAGACTGAGTATGCGAGCCATTGATCCCAGCGCGGGCGTACAACTTAGAAATGTTTTTGTCTGGTCTGGAAGACCACGAAACGAGCATGTTGTAAGCATGCCGGCACATCCTTTGGGTCTTCGAAAAGCTCCCACGACGTTTCTCCACATACTGAAAGGCAAGCAGAATAATCTGTTCGTCGACTTTCGGTTTGATTAACAGATTTTCAGTGTCAATGTCGTTATCTACAAGCGCCTCAATCAAGTTAAGGCAGGAAGCTTTCTCGTTGCTAGATCCTTGTTTTAGTACTTTTCTAAGGACCTGGCCGCTTTCACGGGCATTGGCTTTGCTCTCTCTGAGGAATTGCATTAAACTAACTAGTTTGGCGGAATCAGCGTCGATTCCTTTAATCACTAACGATTCCGTCAGCGACGTTGCGGCTGTATACTGCTTTTTTTCGGAAAACAAACCCATTCACAAAAACAATTCTGTTTTTTTTTTTTACTTAAAGAAGGAATTTATTTGTAGAAGCACAGGATCAACACTAAACTGGTGGTCAAATGCTGCGGTTCTTAGTGTTACGTATAAAGTCAAACAGTTCGGGTAAGTTGTATTTAGCCAATTACGTACTTTAAGCTTTTGATATATAGAGTTTAGAGGTCAAACATATATGAAGATGTAAGACATTTACTCAACCTAGAGTAAGGACCGTTGAGATTGTCTGTGCTTTCAACAGTAGTTAAGGATATTTTATAAAGTTTAAGTATTACAATTCTAACGGTTTAGTCCTGGATCTTAGTTTGGTTTTCATGTATCCAGATCTGTTTAGATAAGATAAACGAGGTTAGTAATGGGCGTTCTATAAAGGTGCAATAGTACTAGGTACCACAGGTACCATAGGAACCTACGCAGTAGGTGTGTTAGGATAAGGGTTACAAATCTATTATAAATTGACTTCATTATCTAATATAT
>JAJMJH010000053.1:0-44227 GCA_030568935.1 Starmerella lactis-condensi
CAAGCTATCTCAACTCACAAGAATGTTTCGCTATTGTAGTAGTTGACTTCACAGTGTAAATATGGAAAACACGTCACTGAAAGAACTGAAAACAGAGCGAATTTTTATCAGACTGGCCAAAGTTAGATCTATCTGTTATCATCCCATGGTTTAAACAGTCTGATGGGGGCCTTGTCTAATAGTGGTGTGAAACCGGGCATAAAGCCACACACCGGAGATGCGTAAGGAAGTTCATATCTTCTCCATCATAACAATTGAAAAATGCGCTGCATTGCATAGGGGGAACTTCATCATTACGAAAGAGATCTAACAAGGTGTATCAAAACCAAATCCTAAACTCGCTGTTAACAGCCGCCGGCAAGCACCCCCTCTAAGTTACCGTCTTGCTACCTGTAACAAAAAGGAACGTTTACAGGTCGGAGTTAAAATTGAACCACACAAGAAAGACCGCACCTTGGACAATAAACCATAATTGCCTCAATACAAGTCTCCTCCGCTCCACCATGGGTATCAGGGTGAATCAATAATGTTGTGTGCTTGATTCAGTGTTCCCCTTAGACTTTGATTACTGTCTATCTAACTCGTTAGTTACAAATAGCAGCACTAGAAAGTCAATAACGGTTATTAGATTGGACATTTAGCTCCATGAAAGCCGCATGAGAACCGTTAATTTGGCTGTATGCTTAACGCGCCCGTGTTTGAACGACGTCACTGCAATACTTTATAACGACGTCTCACTTATCCCTGATCAAGAACGGCGTTCCCCGGGTCCTAATAAATCTGGACTGCAGATGTGATGGTGTTTAATGTGATAATAAATGTTGTGATTTGTCGGTGTAGAATGACCATTGATGTTGTGCTTTGTCGGTGTAGAATGACCATTGATGTTGTGATACTTGTCGGTGTAGAATGTAAAATAATGTTATAATATGTCGGTGTTACCATATAGGTAGGTGTTGAATGTAACATGTTGTATTGGTGAATGTCGTCATGGTTGTTCGGTGGAACAAAATGAAGTTCGATTAAGTCTCGATGACTATAGATGAACCCCACAAATATTGCTCAAATGCTGGGAGTTACCAATTTCAAATGTTTAAAAAAAGAAAAGCAACCCGAGCAATGGGGTGTTTCATCCTTTATAAACGGACTACAACGAAACTCTAGCCTATCCAAATATATAAGAAATGGACTTCTTTTTTAGGCATTTCAGCAGGTACATGTATTAGGGGTTACAAGTAAATGCGAGCACGGTTGCACGCGAACTAACCCCAGAGATAACAAATTGAGCAACATTCTAGAAAATCTATTTAGAATATGCTATTCTTGTAATTTTCCCATTTGATTTAGCAATATAAAGACCTCATTCTAGTTATGACTGTATCTCCATCTCTGTAGTCAATCTACGTAACTTTCTAGCGATGATAGGGCAAGGGTAAAAGAACAGACTCAATTAATTATATCCAATAAGTCTAAACTACTCGCTCATATCAATATCGGCTTCCTCACCGTTAATGATAACAGCATTTTCATCGTAAACAGCCTCGGGTTTCTGGTTAACAACTTGTTGTTGTTGTTGTGACATTTCATGACGCATCTCTAACTGTTCCTCAAGAAGTTCTAAACGTCCCTGTAAAGCCAATAATTTAGGTAATGAGCTGGCCTTAGCAGTCAATGAAGAGTGTAATGACGCTAAAGTCTTTAACAAATTAGGCAAAGTAACCAAATAAGTACCGTGAATAACAATTGTCCATCTAATCCACTGCATTAACTTGGCACTTCTGTTAGGACTACGAGCCATTGTACTGGCTAAATGTTCTAGAAGAGCAGCAGCCAAACGAGGCTCAAGTTTCATAATACTGTTCTTAATCATGCTCGGCTCCTTCTCTTCTAAACAAATCTCCAATAACTGTTTATCATCTAATTTCAGTGCTTGGTTAAGCAAAGTTGCGAACGAACCAGGCTGCGCAAGTTGTTGAGTCAACCCCTGTCTTCTTAAGCGAGCAGACTGCGAACTAGAAACCTGTTCCTTGGTACTAGAGTCTACATTCTCGTCTTGCATGCGGTCACCATCGCTCTCGCTATCACTAGCATCATCCAGATTAATGACATCCTCGGTCTTCTCAACAGCTTCTAATCTCTCTGCAAGAGTTTCCTCATCATCACTCAATGCCTCAACATTCTCTCCGCTGGTTATATGGGACTTCACCTCATTATAGGGAACATTACTCGCTTCATCTCTACCCTGAGTAAGATTCTCACGAGCTACAGGAGCGCTAGCAGCTCTCTCCAAATTAATTTCCGGAGTGGAAACAACTTGACCATTTTGACGCCATTGAACTTTATCAAAAACAGGGTAAGATCCCTGCTCGAACCAGACAATGCTCAAGAAATCATCAACAAACATTGTTTGACAGACCTCTTGGGGACGACCCTGAACAGTCAAGGACAAACTCAATTTAGGCACATTATGCGGCTGACGTCTCTTTTTGGATTTTTCGACTTGAGGGTCTAAAACTTTGTCGAAAACATACACCTTGCCGTCCTCAGATACACAGGCGATAGCGTCCAAGTTACCTGACTTGCTGATAAATTGAGCGTTGGTGTTGGGACACAACAAAAAATTACACGGAGACGGACTGTCAATATTATAGATTAAAATTTGACGATCGTCCGAGCTAATTGCAGCGAAATGCTTGGCGTCTAAACTGAGCACTTGAGTTACTGGAGTAGCGAACCCCATGTAACTAATATCAATCTCAGACTTTTTAATAAGATGAGGTGCAGTGTCGCAAATAATCATAGAATCATTGATTTGAAGAATAGCATTAGGTTCATCAACTGGTGATGTATCCACAGCTCTGACCTGCTCAGTGTTGAGGTTGAATTCGAATATTTGACCGTTTTTTTGTACACCTTTGAGTTTACCTAACACATTCGTTTTAGTAATTGAAGAAACGGGAGAATCAGAGTCAAGTTTTAAAGTTTCCAATACAGAATTGTGTGCTGGAGAGTAGATGATAAGTTCACCGAGTTGAGTGCCGAGAACAAGCACTTCTAAATTGTCTTGAGAATCAGAATTAGATTGCTGCTTTCTTCGCTTTTTTAAACCGGGTTGAGGAGAGAATATTGACCATGCCAAACTGGTTATTTTGGTGTCACTGCCGAAATTGTGCTCTTGGGGAGGAGTTTGTGAGTTCAAACGAACAATTCTTAATTTATGGTAGTCTAGTACTTGATGAACAGCTGCAAACTGCTCGGTTTCCTCGTTCAAACAAGCAGTGATAAACATGTTTGGGGGACTGTTGTGTTTGTTTAGTTTAATTTAAATGTTTATGTGAGATTTAGGGGAATTTTTTCGCTGATGTTTTTGAAAAAAAATTATGTAAGATAAATTCTAGGGAAGGTTTCATTAGGGTACATGATACGGTTACATTCTGCATATAATTATATAAATAGAACAAGTGGAACAGGTGGACGCACGAGCCAAAGGTGAATTTACTCGTCGTTATTGCCCAGTAACCGCTGGCGAGAACTTGCAAATAATTTCTCTTGAGCAAGAAGAAGATCTTCTTCAGAAATGCCGGTTTTCTCAAGTTTCGATGTTTTACGTTCTCGTAATTTCTGACCTTCTTTGTGCTCAATAAGTACTTTCTTAATTGGATCAATATATTCAGGGAAATCCAATTGGTTTAAAGCTTCAATTACATGATCAGAAGTGATTGTTTTCTTACTTTCGTTTTCTGCTGTGTCATTAGAAACTTGGCTCAAAATCATTACAAACATCACGCAGCATTCAATAAGCGCGTCACGAGACTCTTTGGTGAATGACATGTCCTGACCGGTAATTTCGGAAATAATTTTCTGAACTGTTGCTTTTGGGAGGCTAAGATCGTCTAATCCGGAATCCGCCATTTCTTACAAAAAAATTAAAAATTTAGGTGTGATTGTCTGCTTGGGGGGGGGGGGTCTTTCTAAGGGTTTAATTATAGACTGTTTTTCTTTCACTTGGGCAGCGTCCTTTATATAACACGCGTTGGGATGATTTTGCTTAGTAAAATGTAGAGGGGGTACACGTGATACGGTGAATAGAGTATACGCCAAGCTAGCTCAGTGTTCACCTGTTTGGTTGCACAACTATATACTTAATATTAACTTGTGTATCCCAATTCAAATAAGAATATCAATAAAGATCCATAGAATATCGTAGATCAAATAAAATCCCCTTTTTTCTGTATGTGGTTCACTTTTTGTGAGTGTTTTAAATCTGCTGACCCTTTTCATTGATAAGTTTCAAAAGCTCTTCAGTCCCAGCAATTCGTTCAGTTTGTAAATTCGTAGCAATAATTTGCTGGTCTTCAATTGCTAAACCAGAAGATTCTAAATACGAAGAGAAACTCGGGAATGTTTGACGTAAAGTATCAAGAACATTGACATTATCTAACGGCGACACAATCAACAAACTATCAGAGAAATCATCTGCCAAGAACCCGAGATTGTCTAATGTGAAGTAACCATCATCATCCTCTTTTTGGTTAGGAGAAACACCTTCAGAAGCATTTGAGTAGACGCTCTCCTCTATGTTGATATTGTTAGCGCCAGCACCCGTGCCATTCTCGGTGCCATTCTCTAAATCGTCAAGATCCACTTGGTCATCCATACCACCACCAAATCCATCATCGTAGTCAGCAAAGTCGTCGTCAAGGTAATCGTACTCAAGCAAATCGTGAGCACGTTTAACTGCACCCGGCAGTTTATTCAAACTATCAGCAAGAAGATGACCTAAATGCTTGAAACTCATTTGAACTGCTGGGTGATTAGCACATTGAGAAAGCAAAGCCAGAATACAAATCACGCTGACTTGGTGGTCGAAAATTGTGTTCAGTTCAGATTGACATTGGAAGAACATATCCAAGAAATTATCTGTTCCAATAAGTTTATCAACAATTTGTAAACTTAATGTTGGGTTACAAGCAATACAAATCTCGATTGTAGACAACAACACAACATTATAACGTGGAGGAGCCACCAGTTCCATGTAGTTGTCAATATTGATTCTAGCACAAGTGCTTTCAATAATCAACGGGATGACATCACTCACATCACTCTGACAAACGTACTGACTAGAAATCAAGAATGTAAGCATGTACATGACTTGACGCCTAGAATCAGCCTCCGCGGAAACAGATGAAACGTCATAAATCAAGTCCTGTTTAGTTCTGTTGGTCTCAACTTGCTGCGGCTGGTACATTGTTGTTAATGTTTGCACAAACATTTGGAACTTCTGTTTGTTGGTTTTGAACTCTTGAGTGCCGTAGATAATAAAGGCCTGTAACAACGCAGTGGTGTCTTCGACTCTTTCATATTCTGCTTGCGCAAGCATACTAATGATGAGGTCAAAGTATTTCCACTGTAAACAAGAAACAGAGTTTGAAGCTCTAATGACATTTTCATGAAGATCTAAACACTCAGGGTAGAAATCAGAGAACCGCATTTCATAAATGCATTCAAATACAGGGTTAATTGCAAGCTCAATATTAGCGACTGTTTCCTTATCAAGATCCAAAGAAAGCAAAAGAGTGCCTAAACTCGATAAAATACCCAAAGCGGTCGACATTTTCTCGTCAATTTTAGCATCATCTTCAGTTGCATTTCCACCAGAACTTCCACTGCCATTTGAATTACTAATCTCATTATGCTCCTTGAAAAACGAGACCACAGAAACGAAATGAGCAGCTAAATTTCCCGCCATGCTTACGGCAAATGGCGTTACTTGTAAAGGATAAGAATCAACAAAATGGTTAATAACATCAAAAAGCGGATCAGAATCGAACTTGTCGGCGATTCCCAATAACACACTAATCAATTGTGGAACATGATCACCTAATGCAACCATCAACTCACTGCTGTTTTGGGTTTGGGTTTGGGCTTGACTAGGGTCCTGGGTTAGGTCCTGGGTTTGGTTCTGGTTCTGGTCCATAGTAAGCTGTTTCAAGGTTTTAGCAGCAGATACCTGTAATGGCAAACAAGTGCTATTAGTGACACAAGCAATTATTCCCTGTAAAATATAGTTCAAAGTCTCCTTATTAGAAAACTCCAAAGAGGAACATTTAGAAATAGTTTCACAAACTTCAGAACGGAGGTAGTCATTGTTGGTGTTAAATACAGGCAACACATAGTTTGTAAGCAGTTGTTCTATTTTAGCACTACTGCCTGAACTCAACAAACTAGGAGCCAAAGCTTGTAATAATTTCAAAGCAGCAATCACACCGCGAAGATCGCCACTTGATTGGTAAGTTTGAGCACTTTGTTCAAAAAATGCCAACATTGGTTCTAAAGTAGACGACCGTTTTTTCACCAATGTGCTTACAAATCTACAAGCAGCTTCCGGTTTAGACATCCCAGAGTCGAAGAAATCCAATTTGGAATTAATAAATTCCGCTGGATCATCTTCAAAAAGGTCAAGATCATTTTCAGTGGGTGACATCATTGTGAAAATAACATTGCTAATCAACGACTCGAGTTTCGGGTGTAAACACTGAGTATAAATTTTTCTGTGTTCTAGAATCAAAGTCAAATACAACACCATATTTATCAATGCTTGATCACCTAAAAATTTCTGACCATTTGACCAATCAAGAAGCACCTGAACAAACACATTAGTGACTTCAAACCCAAACACGTCAAGTAATAGTGCTCTATAGGGAGCATACTCTTTACTGTCATCGCTTAAGTGAATGTAATTTTTGCTCAGCTGGGTTGTGTATGTCTTCTTGATTGAACAAGCAGACCATTTAATACACTTTTGAGCAAAATAACTCGAGTCAGAAGTGACGGGAAGTTGTAAAGTACGCAAGAAACATTCAAAGGTTCTAATTGCCATTTTTTGCTCCCGAACAATTGATGGCAAAAACCGCGCGGTGCTCAATTTATAGATCTTCATGATCTCGTAAATGAGTTGATAGTAAGTTTCCTTAACGTCATTACTATAGAGCGCAGTAAGTGAGAGCTCCATGATTTGTAAAATGTAGGGGTAGACGTTTAACATAATCGGCTCGAGCTCGTTATTTACTTTAACGGTGGACCACCTGTGGAATCTAACCACTTGTTTTAAAATTTGAAGACCAGCAACAACGCGGTTTAAATCGGAGGTGTCTTCAATGAACTCGTTGATTTTAACGAAAAGTTCGGTCCATTGACTGCTGCGGTGGTCAAATGTTAGGATAGTTGACAAACACACAAGTAGAAACTCACGTAAATTAAGGGGGGTGTTCGCAATACAGTCCAGAATTTGCGATTTTATGTACTGCTTGTCTTCAGCATTTAGGGGGGAGATTGTAGTGGAAGACCAGGAGCGGGTGACTTTATTTTTTAGGTAGACTGCAGCTGCTTGTCTGACACCTAAATCTAGTTGGGGGGACATGATCGTGTCTAGAAGCAGAGGAGCGAATCCTGGCTGAAGAGCAAGGGTTCTGAGGTTCTGCTCGGCTTGCTTGAACTGAGGACGAGTTGGGATTAGAGAATCAAGAAGCGCTGCGTGTAAAATTTCTATGTTTGACATGGTAAATATGGGTTTAAGGGGGGGGGGGGGGTAGATGTGGGTGGTCTGTTTTTTATGGTTAGTCATACATTGAACACCACCCAACCCCATTAGTTAGCATGGGTGAATAATAATCTGATTATTCATTATGTTTACATGCGCGTTATATGCTAGTTTATAGGTTAGGGTACGTACTTAACGCGTGTGTTCTTACACACCGATGTTACTTCGGTTTTGTTTGTGATTTGTCGAAAAGCCGGTTATCACGAACGTTTAGTTTACTTTTTAAAAACGAAGGAAATTCAGTTAAATGTAGAATCAATAGTAAAATTTCAATTCCTAAATACACAAACAGCATATCTTTAACTGCTAGTACTGAGCGCCGTGACCACAATGGTGCAGCCTCTAAATCACTAGCTGCATATACATAAGCCCTAATCTTACGGAACTCGTAGATAACTTTAGCATCAATTCCAATACATATACAACTACTTGCCATAAGCAATTGCCGAATTTGTCGGGAATTATATGCTAATATTTCCATGGGTCCTACTAAATTTGTTCCGCCAACTAGAACTGCTAAATACGACACAGTTATTGGTAGCCACGGGAACCACATATAGAAATAAACAAGAACAAGTAAAAGTAAACAACCACCAGATATAATCGTTTGGAATCCACGAAGTAGAATTCGTAATGAAAGCGCTGTTTGGAAATGAAGTCTTAATATGCGCATGTATATAGATGTGTATATACGGAATGTGCAGGGTTGTGTACTGATTAGTATAGCACACGTTCGCGTTACGATAGTAAAGTCCACACTACTATATTCCCAGTTGGGACTTGGGACTATTATCAATTGACGGGGACCACAATTACGGGTACATGTACAATTACGTACTAACAAGAATTGCCTTAGTTAATGAAACCACAGCGAATCCCGAATGCAAAACAGCGATTAAACCAAGGAACATTAAAATTTTCGATTTCGCTGCATCCCTACTCGCAACCTCAGACAAGTTCACTAAATAAGAACATGTAGACACTAGTAATGCCGTGCCAATTGACAAACATCTAATAATCAATGCAAACAACGAACCCACAACCCGCTTATCACATAACGGCGAAGCTGAGATGAGCACCGCTGGGATATAAACAGCGAATGTGTAACCAGCTAAACACAGCGTTTGTAAAAGCGTGAGCTTAGGCATTAAATCAAGGTACTGAGCTAACAACCATTCTAAAAATGGAACCACAAAAATAAAAACACTTAAAAGTGCCGCAAAACTAGACAATTCCGTAAGATCCACAGCAGGCGCATGGCTGTCTAATAATAATGGCATACTGAGCGCCATGAACAGCGCTAATACTAAGCTGAAATAAATCCAAACTGGACCCCACATATCTGGTGTGCCATTAAGAATTTGACCGGTCGCTTGACGCTCATTGTCGCTGGAAATCAGTCGATTTTTCGGTATAGGGAGCAACGCTGTTCTAAGTCTGTTAAGAACATCGTGAGTGTTTACGTCCCAAACAGCGTACACTTCTTTTAATAGCGATCTTTTAGTTGACTGAGCAGGCTGGACGGGGTCTTCTAAAAACACGTCTTCTTCGTGATCGCTTTGTAAACTAGTATGAGAACCGTTGGGGTCATTGTTGTTGGGTTCAATAAATGGGATATCCCGTTCTATAGACATTTTGATTATGATGTAAGTGTAGTTACTTGATATGTGTGTGTTGTGCGTGTGTAATGATGTATGGAGTGGTGGTGTGTAAGCCAAAAGGATAGGAAAAATGTCGTTTGTGAATAACTTGAAAAAAGTTAGGCAACTGGAGGAGTCTTCAGCTGCTAAAGTTGACTCCAGGGCCACTGCATTTAAACGCGTGAGTAGTACTACTACTAATACCAACACCGACGACAAACTGGTTTTAGAGAATGACCCATTATTCCCGAAAATCCGGTTAATGTCGCGGTACACTTCGTGTCAGCAATTAAACGAAATGATTCCCGAAAACTGCGATGTATGGACAATCACCGACTATTACAAAAGTGTCAAACCGCCGAAGTTCGAATTGCCAGCAACGGCCGCAGCAAATCTTGTCATCATAGGTATCGTTGCTAGCAAATCACCAGCGAAAACAAATAGCAATGGGTTTAAATACTCGAATTTTTTATTGAGTGATTTAAAGTACGATATTAATTTAACAGTACAAAATAAGGCCTGTGATGATCTTTATAAATTACAGATGGGTACATTAGTGGCCGTTTTAAACCCTAAAATCTATATGCAGACTGTGGGCGAACGTGCATATAACCCTGCATTATCAATTTCATCTAAAATGAACCTCGTCGAAATTGGCATGTCAAAGGATATTGGCCAGTGTGAATCAGAAACATTGCAAAAGAAGAGATGTAAAAACTGGGTGGACATGCGGAAAACGCATTTTTGCGATTTACATGTTACCCAAAGACTACGTACTAAAAGACCGGAGTTCAATTCCATGCATTCCCGATTATGGGACCCGCGTCAAAACGGCCAAAAGATGACAGTTGTTCAGGGCGGCGAAGTTAAATGGAAACGGGGGTTGCAATTGGACAATCAAGATAGACTTGTTGGTGATATATACCAATCTGGTGGGTTACCCCCCAAAAGGTTTTACAATGCATTTGATCAGCACCCTGACCTAAAAAGGCGGAAATTCCTAAAGGATAAGCGAGAACTTGAACATATTACTGATGATAATGCATTACGTATGAGATTGGAATCTGAAGATCAAAAGAAGAAACAAGACAAGATTAATAAGGATAAAGAGAGAGAAAGGAATTTACGGGAAAGGAAGAGGCAAGAACAAAAGAAAAAGGAAGAAGAAGCAAACAAGGATTCCGCTTTTGACGCTAAACTATTTAGAAAATTAGGGTTCGTGCCACCGAAGGGTGCACGTGCTCCAGCTAAGCCGTCTTCGAAACCATCTAATAATGAAGACAGTGAAAGCGAACTTGAAATTATATAACTATATACTAATTGCTGATTTTAGTTGCTGATTTTACTTGCTGATTTTACTTGGCGCTCTCAGCGGCTAATCTCTCATTATTAATCTGTTTCCAGATCTCGAAAGTGTGGGTAGTGTCCTCGAACCCGTCATCATTCCAAGGTTTAGGGGTAATAATATAATGAATGTTTTTAACTTCATTATCTTTCCAAACGTCTTGGTGGATCCATTTAAGTGTTTTTAAAGCATTGTATTTATAAGACAAAGGAACCCACTTGTCTTTGAAAACATCAGAAAGAAGACTTTGATCACTGAATTCGTATTTAGCAGTTTTATCAGAGTCCAATGCCTTTAAGATTTTGTTGAAATTGTCCTTATTCGGAATCACAATTTGTAATCCACCATTACACATGCTTAAACCGGTATCACAAGGTGGTCCTTCCCAGTCGAATTTGTAATCGAATTTGTGGTAGTGTGTATAAGCACAGTTCTCAGGGATCCAATCTTTAGGATAAGATTCTTTATTGAATGGGTTACAAACACAAGCATGAGTAGCAGCAAATACTTTATTTTGAACATTGAGATCGATTTCCATTAATTCGTCCATGTTTTGTGTGACTACCATGTCGCTGTCTAATTGGCCAACTCTGTCATACTCGACTAAGCTAAATGGCTGTAATTTGCTCCAGCAGTCGTAGAACCGTGGGTTGTCAGTATAGTCTTTGTGCGAGGTAGGAAGTAAGTATTTAATGTGTTTTTTAGGAATGTTTCTTGAATCAAGAATTCTGTGGCCTTCTTCTTCAAAGGAATCAGTGTATAACACAACTAATGGGTACTTGCTATTAACCCTTTTTAACGAGTAGTCAAGGGTGAGCACACCTGGCATGTATTTCGTGTTCGTTACTAAAGTGGTCCAGACTTTTTTGTTTTCCATAATAACTAATTTCTTAGTTTTTTTAGTATGTGTGTTGGAAGAGGGGGCGGGGTTTTGACTATTTATGTTCTAGTTCTTAGTTAGTTTGCTAACACCTGATTACCAGTACTTAGATCAGACTCCCAATCTGGGTTGGGTGTATGGTTAGGTTCCGGGTATGGACGCATTTGTTGATCTTGCTGATCGGGGTCTGAATTTTGTTCAGAATCACGATTTGTTTGTTCATTACTATTCGTTTGCTGATTTTTCAGTTTCTCAGCTTTTAATCGCGCACGGCGTTCAGCAAGTGTTTCTTTACCTCGTTTCATTCTTTGTCTGCGTTCTGCTAGGGTTTCCTCTTTGGGCGGGGGTACATTGCTCAGTGATGTATCAGGGTTAGGGTTTTGCGAACCTCTAATTGAACCCGACCCTGCGGTGCCACCCACAAGTGGTGTACCTATAGATCCGTTCATTGTATTTAAACGGTCCCGTATGGTACTTTTGTTTTCGTCAACTAACCTTGCCGGTATGCCGTTATTGTCATCAACGTCTAAATGGTTCCTATTAACTGCACGTGATATCCATTGAGCACGTTCACTGTACTCGCTATCGGCCAATTGTTGTAATTGCAGTAAGGTCGGCAGTTGAAATTGAGACATTGGATGTCCAGAAGGGTTCTCGTCTCTAATAATATCCAGTCTGTTAGCATCTCTAGCCATAATCGATTTCTGTAATTTACGCCCTGATTTCCTGATTTCAATCTCTTCAATCAACGATGGCGTGCCAGTGCCATTGCCAGGTCTCTTCAGTTTGTTATTGATACCACCAATATGAAACATCTCAGCGTGTCGCGCAACAGTTTCTAAATCCATACGGGAGAACGCCAATGTGGCATCAATATCATCCTCTTCTTGAGCAAGATTCTGAGGCTGGTCGTCCATATTATAATAATCCGGATCATCTCCTTTTAATTTGAAAAGTCTGGCAAGGAAGTTAGCACGTTTGGGCTGTTCTGGTTGCGGCTCGTCAAGTGGATCTTCTTCACTTTCTGCTTCACTTCCACTAACAGTTGCCATGTCACTATCAACGTCGCTTCCGTCATCATTATCAGATCCAAATTCGTCTCTGGTTTCCCAGTATTCAGGTTCCAGGGGGCTAGGACCCCATTTAGGTTTGTTAGGAAGCGTGTACCGTTTTAATGCATGTGATAATTTAGTGTGTTTATTAGACAACAACGGTGGTTTAACAAGAACCTGAGGAATTGGTGCGGGGTAGTATATTAATTGATCCTGTGATTGGCTAAAGCTTTGATTTAAGCTTTGGTTAACACTTTGGTTAGGACTGGCTACCGATAAAATTTCGCCTGATTCTATGCCTTCGGATTCAACGTCACCTGACTGGGACTGGGACTGGGACTGGGACTCAGGATTAGTGAACACATCATAGGGCGAGGGTCCTGGGTCTAAAGGATCTGATTGGGTAATGGAAGTAGTGGGTGGTGTAGATGTAGGAGAATAATGCGACTCTTCAAAGGATAAATCATCGTTAGGAATATCGAAAACATTGCTGCTTTCGGGTGTATAGTTCTCTGTGGAAATTGGGATGATTCGAGATGACATGCGAGAATGCGATTTTGTGGGGCTGTTTTCGAAAAAGACGCCGGGTTCTGAGGGGGTAGGAAATTGGGGGGGTGGGGTTGTTAATCTTGCTGGAGATTTAGTGGGGGGGTACAACGGTCTACGGGGGGATCGTGTGGGTGTTTGCGGCCGCTCTTCATCGGACATTGGTAGTGGTTGGTTTATTATGCAATCCAAAACAAGGTGGGCTATTTATAGATCAAAAATGTTACACCTTAATTTTTTGCTTTTCATACAGATTTAAATAGTTTATACAAAGGTTCTAAATAAAGGTAGTAATTCAAATGATTGGTGTGTATACGTGTGGCGAACTGTGAATACAAAGTGTATAGTGTGTGGTAACATGTGTACTGTGTGTATACATATATATACTGTGTGTATATACTGTGTGTATAGTAAAGTGTACTTACATGCACAGTGCATGACTGGTGTATTTACTTGTGTGAAGTATAATCACATGTATAACTAGTGTGTTTACTTAGTAAATACTTGTCACGGCGTACGTATGAATCTACTCCTCCTTGTTTTCCACAGCACTCGGAGTCCTTTCACTACTGGCGAGATTCCTGATTACAATTTTAACCGCCTCGATGCTTTGTTCGAAACTGTGCTGGATGATCGCGATTACTGTATTAGACATACCCAAATAGTAAGTGATGTAACATCCACCCAACACCATCAACGCAAGCACAAGCAGTAAAGGATTACGCAGAACCACCATAAACTCGTTCCATCCTAATACAACCAACAAAACAATAATATAGGTAGGAATTCTAGTTTGTGACTGCATCATTGACCTTTTAGCCTCAATATACGACTGATCAGCTAATCTTTGGAATCGCTGCTCAATATCCCTTTGTTGCTGTTGGGAAAGAAGGTTGGTGAATTCGAACAATTCTTCATCGTGGTTCTCTAAATAACCAGCAACACGTTTAGGCAATTCTAAAACTTCATCAGCGTTTAATTGAGCTTTCGAGAAAATAGGAATCAACTTCAATGCGGCTTGTCGAGCCTTTAACGCTTTAGCATCGATGTCATCAGTAGGATTCCACACGATAGGCAAGCCGTCGTCAGTATACTTGAAACTAAGATCAAATTTTTCTCTTAACAACTGTAAAACCTGATCGGGTTTAGTTAACTGCAAAATTTTAGCGTGCAGTTTCTGCCAACCAAGAGTTTCAATACACAGTTTGTACTCTTCAATTTCATCCTGCGTTCCACCTAACCCTAGATCTGCAGGGTACTCCTTGAAAATCTGGGCAAGGGTATTCTCCAATGTTTGAAGAACAGCATGCCAAGGGTACTCCAATGAATTGTTCATCAAATGCATATCTATGATATCGAGCTTGGCTTCTAAACTCTTGGAGACTTGTTTAACAATTTTCTTGAGTTCCTGCTGTCTTATTTCAGTGCTTAAAGTCTCAATTTCAGTGTTTAAATCGATCTCAAGGGGTAAATTCAAGCCGTGTACTTCACTGTTTGTTAACAATTCATTGAACACTTCACGTGCGTGTTCATTAGCTTTTTGTAAACGAGTGTCAAATGGTTGTTTACTTTTGGCAATCTCCGATTTGAACTCGTTTAAGCTATAAACAAGCATAGCCTTAGTTTGTGCAGCATACCAAGGAAGTACTTCAGCAGTGAGTTTAGCCACTAATTCAGCACGTTCTGATTCGTAAACCTTTTCGTTATACCTACTAGCGACATCATCAAATGATTTCAAGTTAAATTTAACCGCCTCACTCAACTTTAAGCCGAAATCTTTCACTAATGATGTACCCCCTAACCCTGGAATGTCACGGCACTGCTCACTGAAATTCTTAAAAGACTCCAAGCTCAATTCTTCACAACGGAATTTCGCAACCAAAATATGATGAGAAGGAAGATCCAAGTCTTTGTTTTCCTCGATTTTTTGCCAAATTTGACTTGCATAAACCGGCCACCCATCAATTGGTACACCACGGTGGTAAATGTTGTTATTGAACGACGAGGAAATAGTCGACCGCAACTTCTTAGTATCCTCAATGAACTCTTCTGGTTTAAAAAGTTTATGAGGCAAAAAAGCGTAGTCCACATCGAAGAAATCAGACACTTTACTGTGTACCTGCTGCTCAGGTTTAGCAATAGACGCCCATTGCTTGTCCAAATCCTCCTTTAAAGTAGCAGAAAGCTGGTCAGTAGGAGTTAATGCTGAGTAGTCTCTAATAACGAATAAAATTTTCGACCGTTTACAACTGCTGTCGGTTTGAAACAATGACAAATTCACTTCAAACACTGTCCGCAAAAGGGCCATATTAGACCCGAAATAAAGCCCAATCTGGTTCTCCCACATATTCACAACCAGAACTTCACTAGTAGCAAGCGCGAACAACGCTGCTTTGCGTTCAAAGTCCTGGTCCTCACCGCGTTCTCTGCCGTCAGTGCCTTCAACGTCCAGAACCACAATTGGCCACTCGTCTTGAAGTTTCTGAGTACCGAGCCAAATTCCGTGGGTGGTTTGCCTTCTGTTTCTGGTGTCCATAACGTCGAATTCCGTCTGGAAAAGCTGGTTGAGCAAAGTGCTCTTGCCTGAACTTTGAGAGCCGAAAACGGCTACTGTGTGGTACTGGAGTCCAGCATTTATTAAACCACGAGAATTGAAATATTGGGGGAGTTCGTTTGTGAACTTTTTGTTCTCGTCGATAATTTGAATAGACATGTTCACTGTTCTGTTCTGCTCAGCTCTGTTTAGTTAGTATTGGTTCGTCTAGCTATGGATGACTACTGTTGGGAGATGTTTACTTTTATTTTCTATTTGTTTACTTAACAGTTGGGAAAGAAAAGAAAGAAGAGGGAAACGATTGAAAGATAAGGTAAGGGCATTTTACTTACTAATCAAAGTTCGCATTAGTAAATAATCGTAGTAACCGAATTTGTGGTCTACTACTCGTTAAATGTCCTCATACACCCAGTTCAAAGTAAACGAGCTCAAAGAAAAACTGAGAGCGCGTAATCTCAGCGTCAACGGTACAAAATCCGAGTTGATTGCTCGTTTAGAAGCTGCCGACTCAGAGACAGGTGCTGCTACACCTGTAGAGTCTGAACAAGCACCTAAAGAGCAGGCTCCTGAGGATACCGAAGCACCCGAAGCGCCTAAGGAAGAAACACCTAAAGAAGAGACCACTAATTCTACTGAACCTTCTAAGGAACCTTCTAATGCTGACGCACCCACAGAGACCTCCAACGACACCACCAACGAGGACCCCAAACAGTCTGAATCCGCTGATGCTAAAGAACCTGAACCTAAACTCAGTGACGAGGAACTTCTTGCTAAAGTAATGGCCGATTTGAAAACCCAGATAGAACGCGCTAAGAGATTCGGTGGAAATGTTGCAGAACTCGAGGCTAGGGTTAAACGTATTGAGAAATTCGGTATTGCGTCAGTTAGAGACTCAATGGAGAAAGCTAAAGTTAGTAAACCAAGATTCCAAAAGGGGCGTAAATTCAGGAATTCTAAACGCAAGAACTAATTAATTTATGTACTTAATTATGAATACTCATATCACCAACAGCCAAACTTAGATCGTCGGTCATGATATCTTGCGTGTCACGTGCGTTGATTGAGGGTATGGGTTCTAGCTGCATACCACCGGGCAGATCGTGTGCGCCGGGTGTACTCTCTGTAGCACCTGGTGCACTACTATCAGGAGCACTACTACCTACTGCTTGACTAACCCTCCCCGGCGACTCTAGATTATCCTCATCACTATCTTCTTCATCATCTTCATCAATACCTGCCATTCCTTGGTACTTCCTAGCAATTAATTCTTTAACATCATCATCTAACTTTCCAGGAAGTCCACGTAAAACAGTTACGTACGCATTCCATTCTCTTTGTGAAGAAGCTCTTGGCATTCTTTTAGTTAGCCTGTCGGTGATATTCTTGATGTTTTGTTGTTTAGTGATAAAAGAAGCCAAGAATTTCAAGATCTTCATCATATCATTTTCATCTAACTGTTCATCAGCAATCAAAGTAGACAGCATATCAAGGAAACCGTTATAAATAGCGTTTTCTTTAGTCGAAAGTTCTCTAAAGAACATCGTGGATAACGTGCTAATTTTACGGTCTTTGCTTGCCATTGATTTAGCCATTTCTCCTAACTGACCTTTGACTTTGATTTGACCAGCAAGAATAAGGAATGTTAATGCAATGATGCTTGTTCTTTGAACGCTGCTGTCGGGGTCTTGTAGTCTTGAAAATATGCTTTCTGTGTAGCCGTCAATAAGTTGATTGAAACTAACGGCAATGTCGCCGACTGCAATAACGAAGTTCGAACGGACGATGTGGCTAGGATGGAGGGACATCAGGTTAAGGAAGAGAGGGATCTGTTCTTTACAGAATCTAGGGCTTGCACACATGAATTTACAAAGTGTTTGTGTAGCAGCGATTAAACCGAGGGACTCAACAGTGCCTTTATTATGTGGGGGGGCGTTAGGTTCCCCATTGATGGGGTCCATGATGGGGTCCATGAGGGGGTCCCTGATGGGGTCCATGATGGGGTCATCAGTTGGGTTGTCGATAGGATCAATAGGATCATTACCTGCGCCCCCATTATGTTCCTGCGCCCCCAATGCAGACTGCATCTCCGCTTCACAAATACTAACAACTACCTGTGCCAAAGGTTTCAACAACGCTCTATCACTGTACAATATCCCCTCCTCTCTAACACTCTCAATAATATCCATGAAATCATCTTCATAAGTTCCCTGGAAATCACCGTTTTCTTCAGCTTCCGCAGTGTTTTGTTGGTCTCTGGAATTCTGAGTTTTCTGTTTGAACTCGCGCTCGCTGCGGTCTAAATACAGTAAAATGTTCAAAGCAACTTCACCAGACACGTAAATCATCTGAGAAAACAGCTTTTGTCTGCTTTCTTGACTTAACGATAGCGACATTTCTCCGAACACACGGTCCATATACGCCAGCAACAACTGGGTATACACCTTAGAAGGGACTTCACACATTGTATAAATTGCAGCTAAAGCCTCCTTAGCTAAATTCATCCATTCTAGTTTATCACAAGGCACAAGTAACATATCAATGATTTGTTTAAAAACATTGAAATTTGCCGGCAACCTTTGTGTACTTGCAGGTGCAATTGAAAACTTTAATATGGAACATGAGTATGTAGCCAACAAAATATCCGGTAAATTCAAGTCTAAACCAACTGAAGTCACTGATCCAATTCCGCTCTTAGCAATACTCTCATCTGCAGAAGCCAGCATACTCAAAACCAAAGCGCTTCCCTGTCTGATTTTAGCCGGAGCTTCAGCGTGTTGATAAGTTGCCCATAGTTTGCTAATAACAGTTGCATGTATAGCATCCTGTTCAAGAGCCAGTTTAATAAGTTCTTGTAAAGAAACCAGTTCACCAGTATTAGCATTTAAAACCAGCTTGATCAAGTTATCAGCAATGTACCTAGCACTTTGATGTGTAGACATCATAGGAGGCGCTGTCATGAACAAATCAACATAAGTAGAAACTGCAGTTTTACAAACATCGTTATTCTCGTCGTTTTCGACTTTAGCCCAAACTAAATGCACAATTGCCTTGATTCCTTGCTTGCTTGATTGCACATCATACGCGTCTGCATGAACCAACAAATTAATACTGCTTAAATTGTCGGTTTTCGAATTAGAAGAAAGCAAACTACTAGCTAAAAGCATTGCTTCGTCAATATAGTCAATGATTTTCAATGTAAACACAATGAATTCTTTAGCGGCTTCAAACTGTTGAATGGCGACAGTATCAAGTGTAGTAGTTGCATCCAGTTGACTGTCTATCTCGGTTAAACTTGACTCCCAAAGTTGTTTATTAAAATTTTGAGGGTGGATAAGTGTGGGGTGTGTTTGCATTACTTTGATCATTAAGTTAACACCTTCTACTCGAGCACGTTGAGTACGATCTTTCATCTTCATAACTGCTATTTTGGCAAACTCTGAATGTCTTTTAAGTAATGCTGGTTCATCACAAAAACCTGCAAGTGCTCTTATTGCACGTACACGACAGTAATGAGAAGCATCATTGACTCGTTGTTCAGCAATGTCTACTAACTCAAACACAGGTTTCAAAGCAATTGATTTCTCTTGATCGAATTCGAAGTCATTCAGCATGTCCACATTGTTGCTTGCATTCGTATCACTGTTGCTTGCACTGTTGGCATAGTCACGGAGAAGTACACCCACAACAATAGGCACTAACTCCAGCACAGCCTGACGTAGTTGTGGAACCGGCGAGTTCACAAGGTGTCTAAATGCCTGGACATTCTCAGCAACAATCAATGGACATTCTCTCCCTAATTCAGTAAGAAATTCACTTACAGATTTCGCCTTTGCGGTAATTGCAGAGTTCTGGGTATCTGTCCATGTAGACGCTTCCTCTGCAACATCCATAAGCACCTCCTGTGCAAGACTGAAATTATGATATTTCAAACTCAGCTCTTTCAAAAGAGCAACAACTGCTTTTGTAGCATGTTCATAGTACCCTAATAACTGCACAATTTGTTTCTTAAGAACTTGGTCTAAAGATTGTTCAGTAACACTTAAACATAACAAAGTGATAATAGCAGTAAGTAAATTCACGTTTTTCACAACTAAGCTGTTTTGTAACAGCCGACAACTCGGGTCTAAATACAGCAAACTAAGAGTTATCCGTTTGGCTTTAGCGTCTTCAGGGAATAATACGGGGATTGAAGTGCGTAGAGCATACGACAAGCCTTGTAATAACGTAATAATTTGTTGGACTTCGTTATTATTTAATGGCTTTTGACTAATTTTTGATTTCTGTGGCTCGATCTCTCTTTCTAGTCTGGCTAAATGCACTCTAATCAAGAAGAAGTACTTTTCAGTGGCTTCACGACATTCAGCTAAGCTGTAGTCTTTTTGAATACAGAATTTCGACCACCGTTTCACTTGTGAGCTTAAAAAGCCCACGAATTCAACCGCAATTTGTTCATTAGTTTCGGGAGGTGGACACATACACCCGACGAGGTCTGGCCACACGGTCTCGTCTAAAATTGTTGTGGGTGAATCGTCTAGTAATGAAATGTAGTCTAGACGAACATCCTCGGTCCAAAAGGCGCTGGGGGATTCAGTGAATTCCGCGTACGACGCGCCTAAATCGAACATTAGGAAAGTAAACAAAGCGTACGTAATGTGGAGACGTTTTGGCCAACCCTAACCCATGTATAAACCATTCCAATCTTATCCCGTGATTTTCTGTTTACCTAACCCTAAATGGCACACACTCACGCACAACACACACAACACACAACACACACTGCATAAAACATAAACTACGTACATACATTTAGGCAAAATTAGTATCGTAAAACCTTTCCCATATCTCAATGATTTCCTGTTTAGCCTCGATCATATTCTTTGTATACTCCTCAATTGCAACACTGATCTCCTGAATACGTTCATTGCTAACTCTTTTGAACTCTTGGTCAACAGTTTGAGAAATTCTAGCAGCAGTTTCACTAGCTCTTGATAATTGTTTAGTGAGCTGCTCGATTTCTTCTTCTTTGGCATTCTTTCTTTGAGCTTTTTCTAAACTGCGTTCCGCGTTAGTCATCATAGTAACAGTGACGTCACGATCAACAATCACAGTTTTCAAACTATTAACCACCCGCATTTGCTCGTCCAGAACTGCTTCTAAATTCAGCATATCATTAGCATTCACTTTTTCGTAAATACCAGCGATCTTTTCGTGGCATTTAGAGAACTGTTTCAAAACTTTAACTAAGTTTTTAGTCGGTTCAACTTCAGCTAAAACGCTGGTGACGCTTGCGAAATCTTTTAAGGAGTCTCTAACATACTGACGTTGCTTGCGGACTTGGAATAACGATTTCAGCAAACTTTGTAAATCGAACTCTAACCTTTCAGCACGTTTTTGGTACTCTAAACTCTTTTGATCTCTGCTCGGACGTTTACCAAGAGTGTCTCCAAGGAATCCAAACACACTTGTAGGTTCAGCAAGAGCAATTGACGCATCGTTAACGCTAGCATTCAACGCGGATTTCACTTTAGGATTGTCGGCGCTTATTGATTCAACATAAGTTTGGAAATCTTCAGCTTGAAGGAATGCTTTAGTGGTAGCACTTACTCTTAATGATGGGTGGTTAAGGATCTTTTGGAGCATGATTTGAAGTGCGTGTCGGCGTTGCTGGATGAAATCGTCTTCGAATTTTCCGAGTGCTTGCTTGTCGGGCGCGGGTGGGATGACAATTCCGGGGTGGAAGTATGCGAGCAGTTTATAAAGCGTTCTGAACTGTCTGTACCGTCTGTACACTACTGATGTTTGAGGATCGTAGTCTGGGTGGTCAGTTTCGAACTCAATTTTATAAACTGTATGTGTGCTTGTGGTTTCTTCAACAAATACACTTACTTTGAATGTGGGGGTTGGGGCTGCATTTGTGGGGGCGGAGTACTGTCTTAATTCTTTAGCAGTGGTGTGGACACTACTGGGTTGGGGTAGGGTAGTGGAACCAGACCCGTTGAAGTCACCTGACTTGGTAGAACCAGTAGACGTAGTAGGCTTAGGTGCACCTTTTGTATCATTGGCTAAAAGAGGATCTGAATTCACTTCTTCAAATTTCAAACCGGAATTGCGTGTTTTGCGTGGTTTCGGTTTAGGGTGTACACGAGGACTAGGGTCTAAAGAAAGTGTGGAAATTTGTGGTTCCACTGTGGTGTTCTGTTCAGAGTAGGGATTAGCATCGGCATCTACACTGTTTGTATTTGCAGTGGGGGTATCCTCAGTGGTGGTATCCTCAGTGGTGGTCTCCTCAGTGGGGGTCTCCTCGGTGTGCGCATCCACAGTGGGGGTATCCACATCTGCATCCACAGGAGGGGTATCCACAGGAGAGGTATCAGTAGGAGCGTTCGACTCCACCTGTTCATTTTCTGTATCAGAATGTTCAGAAGAGGGAGCTCCCCAAACAGCTGCAGGATCGTCTAGTGTATGGTCAATTGGGTCCCATGGCGAAGCCTCAAAGTACCCGGACATGATGACATATTCAGCACGCCATATTACATATACACTGTGTATAGTATAGTCATGTGTATAGTGTACAGGGCATGTATATAGGTATTACGTATAGTAACGTGACGATTGCACACTGGTATTACTATATATGTAAAATGAAAATAGTGAAGTGCTATATATATATAGAGAGAATGCATTATAAAGAGTTAACCAAACCATGAAGATACTCATTGTCATTGATTTCAGTTAAATTCTCATTAAACTTCTTCCGTAATTTCTGTAATTTAACCTCTTCAGAATCACTATTGGCAACATCTCCAGACCACGACTTCAATACTTTCTTAATTGTGTTCTTCCCTCCCTCAACTTGATTCTCATCATAACTGTCTAAACTCTCCAATTCAGCAGCCTTGCGTTTAGCCATTTTGACAACCTTTTCTGGGAAATGCACAACTTCAGCAACATGAATACCGAAACTGCGTTCAGCAATTCCTGGTTCTACTTTATAAAGCAAAGTGATATCATCAGTTTGATCTTCAGAATTAGCAACGACATGCAGGTTTTCCACCTGTTTATACCGTTCAGATAAACTCGTAAGTTCATGGAAATGAGTTGCAAACAAACACCAACTCTGGATATTCTCGATAATGTGCTGCGAAATCGCCCAAGCTAACCCGAACCCGTCATATGTTGACGTACCACGACCTAACTCATCGATGATAATCAAACTTCTACTGGTGGCTGTCTTCAAAATAGAGGCTGTTTCCAGCATTTCAGCCATAAATGTGGAAATTCCCTTCAATTGTGAATCGCTAGCGCCAACACGGGCAAGCACACAGTCTACAATCACTAACTCTGCCTTATCACAAGGTACGAAACATCCGATCTGTGCGAGGTGTGCAATGACGCCAATTTGCCGAATGTAAGTACTTTTACCACCCATATTAGGTCCAGTAATAATATTAAAACTTGAATGGTCTCTAGTGAGTTTAACGTCATTTGGAATGAACAACATATCTGGCTGTACTTCCATACACGGATGACGAGCCTGCTTTAAATTGAACTCATTGCCAAACTTAGGGCGCACGTATGGCAGTTTGGCAAATGCAGAAACATGTGCAAAGCTAAGGATGACGTCTAAATGACTGAGAACTGATCCTAAAGGTGCCAGAAGCGGCATGTACGTAGTAGCCACTTGGATAACTTCCTTAGCAACTGTTCCCTGTGCAAGGCGGTACTCCTCGCCTAATTGCTGGTATCTATTAGCAAGATCTCTTAGCTTCGTGGTGGTGAAAAATTGTCCGCTTTTCTGGGTTTTCAAGTCAATAAAACCTGATTTGTTACGCAGGCATCCAGCGTCGGTTCTTGTGAGTCTAAACGCCCAACCGAGTGTTTGGTTATCTTCTAATTTAACTTTTTCAGTGTCTAGTTCCTCACAAACACGTTGCAATTCAGTTTCCATTTCCCTAAAGGTGTTTTCACGGGACTCTCTGATGTAGATCAAATTAGAGTCCAGATCCGGTTTAATAGCATACTCGTGTCTTTCCAAAGCAACCAAATCAATTGTGACTTCAACTAACTCAACCAGTTTCGCTAAACTTGCGCTCGCTTTACGCAATGGCTCAGCATAGCAACTTTGGACAAGATCAGTGCTCTGCTCTAAATCCTCAATAAACTCAGGTAGTCTGATTGCTAGTTGGTAAACACTTACTAAATCCTCTAATTTAGCCTTTCCAAAGTTGAATTTTCTTGTTATTTTAGCAAGATCTGGGACTGCGGGCATAAGGTCATCTTGTAACCTACTGCGTAAAACGCTGTTTTCAATGAACTCCTCGACCAAATCGTGTCTCTTAGAGATTTCATGGACATCCATTAACGGTTGTTTCAGCCACTGAGCCAGCAGTCTAGTTCCCGAGGTGGTTTTACACTGGTTAAGCAGTCCAAACAGTGACATGTACTTATTACCATCCCTAGAACTGGGCATAACGTTGAGTGCGCGCAAAGCAGCAGCGTCTAATTTCATGTACTGGTCTAAATTATGCTCAATAACTTCGAAATTCCCGAATCTCGAGGGTTGAGAGAGCAGACCTAAATATTTGATAACACAGCCAGCGGCTCCCATTGCCAGTTCTTGGTCCATAACTTGTTGTAGTTTAAATGAGGACTCTTTAGTCAATTTAAGAAGATCGCTTTCAACATCTTTAGCGCTGAACATTGCTGGTTTTTGTTTGGTTACAAGAACATCTAATCTCTGTAACAATTCACTAATTCGCTTTAGCTCAGCGCTTTGGTCGTCGACAACTAGAACTTCTTTAACTCCTAATTGGATAACACTGCTTTCTAAATTACTGAAAAGATCGTTGTCGCTGAATTGTGAAACGCCAAGAGCGCTGGATTCAGCGTCAGCAAAGCATTGTCCTACAAGTTTGTCTCCGGTGGGGGCATTGCCGAGTTTAATGGCCATAAGCACTGGTTTCTGATCGATTTTAGTTTCAAGAAGGTCTTCTAATGGTTGTAAATTGCCGGGACTGGCGATTTTGGGCGTGGGTTTCCATTTAGCACGGCCAGATTCGGATTCGTAAAGTTCGATCCGTAACCCGCGGTTCTGCAGGGCTTCTAAAAGGAAGTCTTTAAAGAGTGTAGAGTTCACCGAACAGTGAGAAATTGTGCTGGAACCCGATTTGATGGTGCGAATGGCACTGTTTGTTTTATAAACAATTTGGGCTAATGTTTTGGCATCTTCTTCTAAACACGCGAATTCGTGTTCTAAACGTTGAAACACGCGGACAGTGTTAGAGGGGGTAGAGGGGAGTGCTCTGAAAAAGGATACCAATACTTGGTCGTCGTCTTTTCGTTGCATGTTAAACGCGTAAGTAACCCACGCCCTAGAATTATATATTTGACGCGCCTAAATTGGTCACATGATGTAGTCTTGCCCCTGCCCCTGTTTAGCTGTTTAGCTGCTGACTGCTGACATTTACATTTTGAAATTTTGTGACATAATCACTTTTCCAACGTCCCTCACTACATAGTATACATGCAGTTCTACATTTCGTGTATTTCACATATAACAACAGACGTTAGAGAACCATGTTTATATTTAACAGCTCAAGACGGTCGTAAATATATTATTGGAAGGTACGCCGAAGGACTTCAAAGACAATTTGTAGAACATAAAATCAGAACTTCCAAACTAAGCGGTGTGTTCCTTAGTGGAAACCTTATTTGGCAGTCTGTTTCCGGACTTCCTGGTTTATTGTTGTCTTTTGGTGATCGTAATTTAGGGTTGAATAAACTTTATACGGGAATTGGCCAGCCAGCTTTAAAGACACAAAAAATGATAGAAAGTTGGAGAGGGTTTAATTTCCATAATCCAATTCAAGTTGAGCAAACTAGTGAAATTTATAGTGACGAGAATATTTCAATCGAACCTTTTACTTGTATAGACAGCACATCTTTTGTTATAAGGGCTAAACCAATAAGAGGGCGGTTTTTACCTAATAAAGCCAAGGAATTAGGAGTACCTCCAGGCAAACTGTTCGGTCAACTTTCAAAGGGAGAAACAATTACATTGCCTAACAACAAAATTGTTACTCCAGAAAGTGTTATGGGGCCTGCGCCTGTACCTTGTATGGTCTACATTTTAGATCTACCAAGTAATGATCACGTGAGAGAAGTCAGTAAGCATCATGTACTTACGACATCGTTACATGACGCATCACATGACGCATCACATGACGCATCACGTGATTACGATCTTAGAGGTGTCTACCTATTGTTAGGAGAAGATGTGGATACATCCACAAATCTAGGTTTAGACGCCATTTCACAACTTAAAATTCCACAAAATACACCAATTTTTGTGTCGCATCCTAAACACTCTTCGGATTTTTTAACTTTGAACCGATTCGCGCAGTTTCAGTCTCTATTACAATCTGAGTTTCCTAATCAGTTCAGTAATTTCCAGTCAATGGGAGTTTTAAATGCTGATTTGCCAAAAAGCGATTACCAAACACAGGTGATTGTACAGCACCAGGCTTTGAATTTAGATCCTGAAGAGCCCTTAGAGTTCAGTAGAAAACAGCGTGCAATGCAAATTGTGGATACACCTAGTTATACACCTCTTCAGCAAAAAGGCTTAGAATATTCAAATTGCAGTGATTTAAGGGAACCTCTGGTGTTTACATTAGGAACTGGAGCTTCAGCACCTTCTAGAAACAGGAATGTCATTAGTTCATTAGTACGGTTCAAAGAAGGAAATGTCATTTTAGACTGCGGAGAAGCTACATTCAATACATTAAGCAGGGTTTTTGCACCAAATGGTCTTAATGAGTTACTTCAGGATTTGAAACTTGTGGTTATTAGCCATATGCATGCTGATCATCATTTAGGCACAACTGAGTTGATCATTCAGTGGCTTGCCCGTGCTACCAGTGGTGCCCAGCTGAACGTGATTTGCCCAAGAGAACTCATTTATTTCGTTGAACAACATATTAACTCACCAAGAGTTCGGTTCCATGACTGTTATAAACTCGTTCACACACCACGCACATTCAACAAATTAACAGTCACTACGTGTTTTGCTGTGCACTGTCCCTATAGTTATAACATCTCTGTTCAAACTCCAGAGTTCAAAATCAGCTACTCAGGAGACACACGGCCTAATCCCGTGTTTGCTGAAACAATTGGTTTGCATTCTGATCTGTTGATTCATGAAGCCACACATGACGATACTTTAAAAGAAGAAGCAGAAGCTAAACGTCATTCTACAATCAGTGAAGCACTCATGATCGCAGATAAAATGCAGGCTAAGAATGTTGTGTTGACACATATTAGCCAGCGGTACCCACAGATCCCACAGAATACTAATGCGTGTTTTGCATTTGATACTATGCATTTCGGTTTAAGTGAGGTGTCTAGTTTAAAATCAATGGTTAACAGAATGCATGATATTTTGAATGCAATTGATAGTGATGGGGAGGCATAGTACATAGTGCGTGGTACATAGTGCGTGGTACATAGTGCGTGCTATAGGTGAGCATATAGTAAGCAGGACATATATAGTATAGTACATAGTATATATAGTATAGTGCATAGTATATATAGTAATCTGTGCTTACATATATAGTACGGGTATAGTCCACACATAGCACTACGCACCTCATGCAATCTTCTTATTAGCATTCACGAACCCAGTACCCTTCATTAACATCAAAACATTGCCATTATTGTCAAACTGTTCCTTAAAAACAGCATGTGCACCCGGCCAAAACTTCGCAATATCTCTCAACAGTAGAATAAACTCATTGTGGATCTGTTTAGGTCCTAAAAGCAAACGGCCAACATCTTCAGAACCCAAAGTCATAAGCACAGCAGCCAATTTCAAATCAGCAGACGCAATTGAACCGCGTTTGGCAATTTCTAAAAGCAATTTATCAGCAGCAGCACTGCCAATGTCCTCAGGTACACTGCCCTCAATGGCAACATCTTCAACTGCAATTGGCAGCCCGCTCTTCGTTTCAGCAACCAAAGTAATACCAAACCCGGGCGAAGCTCCTGAATCCTGTCCGCGAGTAACATCCGAATAAATAAACGTATCAACCCCCGTGAGTTTCAATTTTTGACGAGCAGCATCGATCATTCTATTAACTGATGTTGGACTCACTCTGGTAGAATAAGCGACACCTCTGATTTTATTAATACTAAAAGGTTCAGTCGCGTGCAGCGTTTTAGGCTGTAAAAGTTGATTGTTCATTCGTAACACTACTTGTCCTCCACCTTGAGGTTCTGATCCTCGTTTATTAATCTTAAGTTCACAGTCAGTTAGACCGAATTTAAGAAGCAAAGGGAAAAAAGTAGTTCTAATAATATCAATTCCCACTGATTTAGAACTGTTTGTAATGCCATTGAACGTCAAACTCACTGGTTGTTTACTAAACGGCGCAAGCAGCAGTAACGGCTCAATGAAGTAACCAACGGCTTTAGACGTGGGACAGTTGAATTGGTGGGCGCCACCGATCACTAACCCTGGTTTATAAACAATTGAGGTTCCTGTTTGCGAAATTTCAAGCACCGAACCGTTAGTGATTGTGTCTAGAATTCTAAGGAATGTGACCTCAAAGTCTTTTAAACCGCCGTCATTGGGTCTGATTTTAGCGATTTTAACTGGAGTTCCGCTTAATGTAGCTAGAACGAGTCTCCAGTTAAGGATTTCCTCGGATTCTAGTACTAGCATAGATGTATAGTGGAAAGGTGTACTTATTTATTTTTCACTCCCAAAAAAAAGTGGCTATTATTCATTAGTGTGTCTGTTAATCGTGTGACTATTACTCGTAATGAAAGTGTGCCTTTTACTCTTGTCTGTCTTCTGTTCTGTTGAGTAGTGCGACAATGACATAATCGCATACAAAGTCAAGACAGGACCACATCCTAAATGTCGAAACGTTCTCCAGTTCCACCGTTCCCCCCCATGCCGGCAAGCGTTCTTCCGCCACCGAATCCAAGCACTGCGCCAAGCACTGCGCCAAGCAGTTCGTCTGGTAATATAAACCCACCCCCGCCCAAGAAAATCAAGGAGGAATCAGAGAAACCAGCTAATGCACCCACAGGCGAAGTAGACCCCGAGCAATTAGGCGACGTTCTTAACGCTGCTGGTGTCGATCTTCGTGAAGAAGAATCATTGTTGAACAACGGGTTAATGAACGAGCCCGGTGGACTTGCTGGTGCGCGTATTTTACATGCACCCACCGACACTCAGAACATGTTGCTAAACACTGAACTTTTAAGAAAAGTTGTTAGTAAAATCACGACTGAACACGGCTTACGAATTGGAGTTGATGATCATACAAATCAAAACGGGCTCAATCAAGACCCACTAAGTTTGTTATCGTCCTCTTGTGAAGAGTGGTTAATGGATATTCTTGGCGAAGCAGCAATGCTTTCGAGACACAGACGACTTGCTCTGAATCCTACAAACATTAATGAACAGAATGAGATCAGCCGGGCGCTGCGCAGAATAACGAAACGTGAACAGGATGAGGAAGAAATGAGAATATCGACTAAAAGTCAGTTAGGAATTGGAGAAAACACTAAAAAACCCGAAAAGGAAAACGAGAAGGACAGCGAAGAAACAATGCAAAGAGCTGCTAATGATACTGCTAGAATGATGACCGCGGCAGTTGGCCGGAAAAAGAAGTTCTCATGGATGTCTGATAGTGCTGCACCGGGTGCCTCTTCTTCGAGGTTAGGGGCCAGCAGAGCTAAAAGCACAGATCCGGCTAAATTTAGAGAAATCAAGGAAGAAAATGGGATTGTTATGAGAGATATATTGCCGGTATTAGAGAATAAACATATGGGCGTGAAACGTGCTTTAATGAGGGGGTATAATAAACTTAGAAATTAATGTCGGTTTTTCTTGTAGATATTTATTATTTATTGATGAATTGTGGTTACTTAGGGTTAGGTTTATGTAGTCTTTGTCCGCGTTAAGTCGTGCTCCCAAAACTCGCAAATTTACCAGTAACTATACAAAAATACTACTCGGTAATTTCTCACGAAAATCTTGGGTGAATTTAAATTAGATGCACTACTTGTTTTTAATGTATTGTTAACTTCCTACAATAACGTTATTAAACATCCCTTAAACTAAGCCAAACTAAATAGCACTGTGGTGCATATTACTCATTATTTTGCTAATCATCTATCTTCCAAAACAACATGGCAGTAAACCTCGATGACGCCCCCCTAACTCAAATGTACACCACTGCTGGTTTACTTTTGGACTATGTAGACAAAAAGATTTCATTAACACTTCGTGACAGCACGGCTTTAGTCGGTATTCTTCGAAGTTTCGACCAATTCGGCAGCTTTGTTTTACAAGACACTGTTGAGATAATATATGTGGATAATTTCTACGCAGAAAGAGATTTAGGAGTTTATTTAGTTAGAGGAGATACAGTTGCGTTATTAGGCGAATTTGATCTACAAAAGGAGAAAGAATTCCAAAAGGAGAACGAGGTTAGGTTCAAACGAATTCCGTTCAGTGAAGCTCAAGACTTAAAGGAAAAGAAACAAACCGAATTAGGAAATTTAAGAGAACAACAAGCAGTAACGGGATTTAAATCTGGCTTAGTAGGATCTGTGGCTACATCGAATCCGTATAGATTCTAATTAATAAACATATACACGAGATTTATATAATCAAATGATGGTCGTGTTTACCACATGGCATGGCATAGCGTAAGGCCCAAGCTTAGGCCCAAGCTGGGGCCCAGGCTTAAAAACCCGCGATCTAACAGATGATTACAAATTTATGAAAAGGTTTACTAATCGTTCAATTTATACGCTTAGTTTTTCAATCTAAGCATCTCACGTACTACACACATGTGGTAATCTTTTCAGTAAAAGTAAGTATTGGAATGATGGTAAACGATTAGTCTTTAAGACAACCCCATGGTTCTAAATTTCTTAATACTGACCGAATACTAACACTATAGGATATATACATCAAATCAAATGAAACTAGTGTAAATTATAAAAACTTATCTGTAATAGTATACGCGTCTATAGACACTAAAATCCCGATAACCAAAGTGAACAAAATCAGCATTAAACTAAAAGCAGATTGGTGGAAACTGCGTTGCTGGATTGAGTAATGATAGACTAATCCTCCGTAACTAACTAAAGCAGTAAATGTAAGCACGATCGAAATAGAAACTAATAATGCACTTAAAGTCCATTCTGTCCACCTTACTGATTTAGGAGCAATGAGCATTGCACCAGTTGCTAAAATAACGGTAATTGAGGTACGGAGTAATGTAAGGAAACTGCGTTCACCAGCTAGCAAATCACGGGCCTCTGATACTGAATTGTCTACTTCAATTATTTCTTTTCTACATAAAAATCTCAATTCTTTCCGCATTCATCAGTCTTATGTGTAGTATCTGTATTATGAGCGGACTTTAGGTGGTTGGTTCTATAGGTTTCTATTTACTTTACCTAAACTTGGCTTAGATCGGTCGGAGGTTTATCTAGTTCTAATTTTGTAATTTTGTAGGTTTGTAAGGTGAGCTTGTAAGGGTTACGTAACCGCCCTATCGTGGGGTTGATGTTATTACATTACATAAGTAGCATCGCCATCTTACCACTTCATAGGATGTCTGACCTTCCGATTAAGTTCCAAGAACACGTCCAGCTCACCTCTTTGGGTGTGCCGGAATCGGCTGTGGCATTCAATTCCTGTACTTTGGAATCCGATGGCTACGTCTGTATCCGTGAAACCTCCGACACCGGAAACCAGGTTGCTATTGTAGACCTGAAAAATAACAACGAAGTAGTTCGCCGTGCGATGTCCGCAGACTCAGCGATCATCTCACCGGGCAGCTCTTTACAAAACGGTAAAATTCTGGCTCTCCGTGCCCAGGGACGCACCGTTCAAGTCGTTAACTTAGACACTAAGCAGCGCCTCAAACACACTGTTATGACCGAGGATATCGAGTTCTGGAAATGGTTGAGTGATAATGTTTTAGGTTTAGTTACTAAGAGATCTATGTTCACATGGGATATCACTGATGCCAGTGCTGTGGCCCCGAAGTTCTTAACCGAACGTCACGTCAGCTTAGCTAATAGCCAAATCATCAACTTCCAGCAGAACAAGAAGGGCAACTGGTACCTCCTTAACGGTATCTCTCAGGGAGAGGGCGGTAGAATTGTTGGTAACATGCAATTGTACTCTAGCGAACGTGGTGTCTCTCAGGCAATTGAGGGTCATGCGGGATCATTCGGTATCCTCAATCACGTGACGTCCTTGTTCTCATTTGTCAACCGTGGTGCAGGTGACCAAGCTAAGATGCATGTGGTGGAAATTGACCACCAGGAGGGTGCGCCTGTTTTCGCTAAGAAACAGGTTGATGTCTTTTTTCCTGCTGAGGCTAGTGCTGATTTCCCTGTGGCTCATATTATTTCTGAGACCTACGGTGTCATCTACATCGTTACTAAGTTTGGATTTATCCACATCATCGACGCTGAATCTGGTGCCGCTGTGTTTGTCAACAGAATCTCTGCTGATCCTGTTTTTACCGCTTGTGATTACGCTACCAGGGGCATAATGGTAGTCAACCGCAAGGGTCAGGTCCTCAGTTTGGAGTTGAATGAAGCTACTGTTGTTAACTACGCTTTGAACGAGTTGAAGGATACCGGTTTGGCTTTGGCTTTGGCTTCTAGGGCCGGTTTGCCTGGTGCTGAGAACTTGTACTCAAAGCAATTCGAGGGTCTTATTCAACAGGGTAACTGGAATGAAGCTGCTAAGGTAGCTGCTTTGTCTCCTAATGGCCTTTTGCGTACTCCTGCTACTATCAACAGATTGAAGGCTGCTCCTGCTGCTCCTGGAGAGGTTACTCCTATTTTAACCTACTTCAGTAGTTTGTTGGATCACGGCTCTTTGAACACCGTTGAGAGTATTGATCTTGCTACTCCGGTTTTGCAGCAGGGCCGTAAAGTACTTTTGGAGAAATGGATCCGTGAGGACAAATTGGCTTGCAGTGAGCAATTGGGTGACTTGATTAAACCCCACGATACTACTTTGGCATTAGCTGTTTACTTGAGAGCTGGGACCGCACCTTTCAAGGTTGTCCAGGGTTTCATTGAGTTAGGTCAGTATGACAAGATCGTTGAGTACTGTCAGAAATCTAATTATAAACCTGATTTCATTAGCTTGATCCAATCTATCGCTTTGAATAACCCTGATAGAGCTTCTGAATTCGCTCAGCAGTTGGTCAACAACAAGGACAGTGCAGTTAGCGTTGACTTGGAGAGATTAGCTGATATTTTCTTGAGTCAGAACTTGATTCAGCAGGCTACTGCTGTTTTGTTGGATGTTTTGAAGGAGAACAAACCCGAGCACGGTCACTTGCAAACCAGACTTTTGGAGGCCAACTTAGTTAACGCTCCTCAGGTTGCTGACGCTATCTTGTCCAATAAATTGTTCAATCAGTATGACCGTCATAGAATTGCTGGTTTGGCAGAGAAGGCCGGTTTGGTTATGCGCGCTTTGGAAAACTTTGATAGCATTACTGATATCAAGCGTGTCTTCCATTCTCCCGCTATGGCTCAGGTTCCTGCTGACTGGCTCATTACTTACTTTGGTCAGTTGACTGTTGAGAACTCCACTGAATTGTTGCAGGAGATGCTCCGTTCTAACCAGAAGCAGAACTTGCAAACTGTTGTTCAGATTGCCTCTAAGTATGCTGATCTCATTGGTGCTGTTAAACTTATCTCTATCTTTGAGGAAGCCAAGTCTGCTGAGGGTATGTTCTTGTTCTTGCAGTCTATTGTGAACTTGTCTGATGACCCCGTTGTTGTCTTTAAGTATATCCAGGCTGCTGCTAGCATTGGTCAGTTCTCTGAGCTTCAGCGTATCATCTCTACTAATGATGTTTACAACCCTGAAAAGGTTAAGAACTTCTTGAAGGATGCTAAATTGGCTGATCAGTTGCCGTTAATTACTCTTTGCAACCGTTTCAACTACATTCACGAACTTGTCTTGTACCTCTACCAGAACAACCAGTTCCAATTCATCCAGGTTTATGTTCAGCAGGTCAACCCGGCTGCCACTCCTGATGTCGTTGCTGGTCTTTTAGATGTCGATTGCGATGAGAGTAAGATTCAGTCTCTGTTAGATACTGTCGTTGGTCAGGTGCCCGTTGCTGCTCTTGCTACTGAAGTTGAAAAACGTAACCGTTTGAAGATCTTACTTCCTTTCTTGGAGAAGACTATTGAACAAGGTGCTGGTGATCAATCTGTTTACGATACTGTTGCTAAGGTTTACATTGACAGTAACAACAACCCTGAGAAGTTCTTGAAGGAGAACGATCTTTTCAACACTCAAGTTGTTGGTAAGTACTGTGAATCCCGTGATCCTTACTTGGCGTTCATCTGTTACGACAAGGGTCAGAATGATGATGAGTTGATCAACATCACTAACGAGAATGCTATGTACAAATACCAGGCTCGTTACCTTGTTAGACGCTCTGATCTTGATCTCTGGTCTAGAGTTCTTGACTCTGAGAGTATCCACCGTCGCCAGCTTGTTGATCAGATCATCGGTGTTGCTGTTCCTGAATCTCAGAACCCTGAGGAAGTCTCTATTGTTGTTAAGGCTTTCATGGCTGCTGATATGCCCGTTGAGTTGATTGAGCTTTTGGAGAAGATTACTCTTGAGCCTACCTCTTTCTCTGATAACCCTTCGTTGCAGAATCTTTTGGTTCTTACCTGTATCAAGGCTCAAAGAAACAAGGTTGCTGACCTTATCGAACGTCTTGACAAGTTTAATGTTGACGAAATCTCTCGCATCTGTATTGAGCACGGTTTGAATGAGGAAGCCTTCTCTATATTCGTTAAGGAGAAGAGACTTCTTGAGGCTCTCTCTGTTTTGACTGAACACATCATGTCTCTTGATCGCGCTTTAGAGTTCACTGAGAAGCACGATACACCTGAGTTATGGAGTGCTCTTGCTAAGGCTCAGTTGTCCGGTCTCAGAGTCACTGATGCTATCCAATCTTACATCCGTGCTAACGACCCTAGTAACTTCGCTGAGGTTATTGAGCTTGCTAAGCGTTCTGGTAAAGATGAGGAGCTCGTTGACTACTTGAAGATGGCCCGCAAATCTCTTCGTGAGCCTCTTGTTGACGGTGAGTTGATCATTTGCTATGCTCAGATGGGTAAGAAGTCTGAACTTGATGAGCTTGTTGATGGTACTAGTGTCGCTGATCTTGATACTGTTGGTGATGAGCTTTACGGTAAAGGTCTTTACGATGCTGCTCGCAAGTGCTACTCTGCTGTTTCTAACTGGGCTAAATTGGCTTCCACTCTTGTCCACATGGACGACTACCAGGGTGCTGTTGATGCTGCTCGTAAGTCTAGTTCTGTCAAGGTCTGGCGACAGGTCTTCGACGTTTGTCTTGCTAAGCGTGAGTTCCGTCTTGCTCAGATTTGTGGTCTCAGTCTTATTGTTCACGCCGAGGAGCTTAGAGCTGTTGTTGACTTATACATTTTCATCGGTGCTATTCCTGAGCTCACTTCTCTTCTTGAGCAAGGTTTGGCTCTTGAGCGTGCTCATATGGGTATGTTCACCGAGCTTGCCGTTGTTTACGCTAAGTTCACTCCTGGTAAACTCATGGAGCACTTACAGCTCTTCTGGTCTCGTGTTAACATCCCTAAGGTTATCAGAGTCACTGAGGACTTGCACTTGTGGAACGAGCTAGTTTTCCTTTACTGTCACTACGATGAGTTTGACAATGCTAGTTTGGCCATGATGGAGCACAGCAGCGACTCCTTCGATCACAACACTTTCAAGGAGATTGTTGTTAAGGTTTCTAATCTCGAAATCTACTACAAGGCTATCAGTTTCTACATGGCTGAGCAACCCAACCTTGTTTCCGACTTACTTACAGCTCTCACCCCCCGTATTGATGTCTCTAGAGTTGTCCGTATGTTCCAGCAGAGTGACAATCTTCCTATGATCAAGAGCTTCCTTGTTGCTGTCCAGCCCCAGAACAACTTTGTTGTTAACACAGCTTACCACGACCTTTTGATCGAGGAGGAGGACTACAAGTCTCTCCGTGCTTCTGTTGATGCTTACGATCGTTACGACCCTCTTGATCTTGCCCAGCGTTTGGAGAAACATGATCTCATCTTCTTCCGCCAGATCGCTGTTCACTTGTTCGCCAAGAACAAGAAATGGAACAAGAGTATCATGCTCTCTAAGGAGGACAAGTTATGGAAGGATGCTATTGAGATCGCTGCCCGTTCCGGTAAGACTGAGGTTGCTGAGGATCTCCTTCGTTACTTCGTTGATATTGGTAATAAAGAGTGCTACATTGCTACCTTGTACGCTTGCTACGAGTTGATCCAGCCTGACATTGTTGACGAAGTCAGCTGGAGACACAGTCTTAACGACTATACTATGCCCTACATCATTAACCAGCGTCGTGAGCAAAACGAGGCTCTTAAAAAATTACAAGAACAGGTTAAGAAAGTAAGTGTGAACGAGTCCACTGAAGAGGAAGGTGGAACCGGTCCTATGCTTATTGGCTACTCATATTAAAATTTGACAAGTATTCTAATAATAAATTCGTGTAAAAATATATCTTTTCTTTGCATTAGTCGAAGAGGGGAAACTCCTGTTTCCTTGGAAACAAAAAAGAACGGTGACGTCACGTTATTTATGAACATGTACCCCCTATATATGCACCTCTGTATGCACCTCTGTATGCACCTCTGTATGCACCTCTGTATGTGCGTCTGTAAGTATATCTTCAGGCAGCCCCTCAACCACTTCGGTTTTCAAGCGAGCTCCATCTTCAATAAAATCTCTTACTTGTAAAATTGTAGAAAATGGATCCTCTAGATTCTGTATTCTCAATTGAAACGGCTTCACACCCTTACACCTAGCGATCATCATTGTTAGTCTATAAATAGGTGCATGTTTCACGATTTGCAGTAAATTCGGAGACTCATCAATATAAAAACAGACCAAATTCGCTCTAATACTTCTACTAGGTAAAACGGCGGGCTCTCCATACTTCATAACTAGCGAATCATAAGTCCATTGAGGCAGTGGTTCATGTTGTTTACGGCTAGTAGAGCTTAAAGTAAACAGTTCTGCGTCTAGTCTTTCATCTTCAGAGATTGGAATTCCATCAAGAGATATTAAATTAGGACATCTAGCAATTGTGAAAAGTCTATTTTGTGAAGCCACATCAGAATGCCATACTTTTAAACAATTCACTTGTTTAAATCCAATTACCGAGATGCTAGCCCAGTCTAATGGATTGCCTGACAAATCACAGTCCACAGGCAAGAAATCATCCACTTTGATTTTAGTAATCAAGTTATCAGAAGCTAGCAGCCTTACTAACTTCTGGGAAACTGGTGGAATTTCAGTCAACCTATTACCTGAAATATCAAGTTCAGTTAAATTAGGTATAAGTGGTACCGAAGGTAATAAATTATTTGACAAACTCAATTGTTGCAAAAATGGAAAATTCGAGCTGATTTTCAATAAATCAGAAGGTTCTAATAGCATATTTGCCATAACGACATTTGGGACTTTTGACTGTACCTTGCAATCTATACTGATTCTGTTGCCATTGAGCACTAATGTTTCTAAATTAGGGAAATTCCGATCAATATTTTGAAGCACGCTTGATAAATCACTGAACAAATTACATCCTATATCAAGAAATGTGACGTTTTTGAAATTATACTCATTAGCACCGTTCATATTGCTCACTAAGCAATCGCACACAGAAACCGTTGACAGGTTCTCAGTGCGACTTTGAAATTCATGAATTAAATCAACATCGTGAGTTTCGATTACTTTGTTTCCTTGTAATTCAATTTCTTTGAATTCGTATTTATCAATATACTTGGATTTAAACGCTTCTTTAAAAGATAAAGGCTGTTCGCTTCGTCTAGACTCTTTAATAAACGATCCTGCATTAGGAATTCGACATTCGAAGTATTTAACACCGTTGATTTCTCCATTGTTGCGTCCACGTTCAGGATTATCCCATTCGACTCCAAGGGCTGTGTCCAACGGCCATTGAGGTATTGAGCCTTTAAATTTAACTGTACATCTTTGATTCGAACCTTCTAAATATGCTCTTCTTTCCATCTTTTTTTTAAAGTACTAATTTATGTGACCTATTTAAGTTACTTACATATTACTAAAAAAAATGAAGAGGTTATCACATCACCCCAAACAGTGTTAAACATTTACTGGCAAATCAAGCACATCACGTAACGGTGTGTAGATAGTACCCAGTGATTATTAATGAAATCCAATATTGACCACATGCCTCGTGAGGAGTACGGAGTGCTTTATTCGATAATTATTGCATTAGATCATATTGAAAAAGGATTTACTAGAGATAGCATTGAACAATCAAAGTATATAGAAATAGTTACTCGCTTGTTATCCCATTACTCTCGTTTATTAACCACACTTGATTCCATAAGTTCAATAGACGATTTCGTTAACAAGTACCAAATAAAAGCTGATGCTGGAATCAGGAGAATCAAATTAGGAATTCCAGCAACTGCCGAAGCTATTAATTCACAAACTTCAACGAATCAAGGTAATGGGAAAGCAATAGCAGAGGTAGCTGGTAACTTCATTACATTCTGTGATGGTGTACATTTAAATTTCAGAGGTAAAGACGATTTACACCCATTGCTCGCAGAATTGGTTCTGAGTTTAAACAAAGCAACGAAATCTGATTTTGAAGGTCGTGGTAAGCTTGTTCAATGGCTGATCAAACTCAATGCATTAAAACCGTTAGAGAAAATTAGCGATACTGATTCAGTTGAGATTTTGACGGATGTGGAGAATGCGTATAATGCGTTTTTAGCTGTTATATAGAATACTGATTCTATTGGCATATGTTGTGTGTGGTTTTGTATATTGTGTGTCGTAATGCTCAACAACAGCCGACTCAGCCTCTAACTTCCTCTGTACACGTTCTCTTTCCAGCAATGTTTCTTCGAGTCTGGTTATTTTATCCCTTAAGCCAAGTGTGAACGATTTCAGTTTGAAAATTTCTTTTTCTTTATGTTTAATTAGAACTCGTAGCATTTCTGCACTTTCTGCATGTGGCTCAATTTCTTCTTTTCTGCGTATTTTCTCACATTCACTGATGTAATAATTCATTTTTTCTTCTTGGATGGCAATATAGTTGTTGAAATGGATGATGTCTTGGCGTAGAACTTCGGTGTTATTAGAGGGGTAAATAGGGAAATAGTGAAGTCTAAACCGCCGTAGGTTATCGCTGAAGTTCTTGCATTTGTCTAGCATTGTTATAAACAGTTGTTTTTACTTTTTATAGGAGGTATTACTCGTTAATGAATTTCAAGATTGTATTACCATTAATTATTGATTTCATTGTTTATATATATGTGTATTATATACTTATGCTATAAGGTTAGCCGCATGATGCTCAGTACGTACCGTTTAGTGGTTCTATAAATAGAACCTGGTCTAGGTAGGGGCGGTGAACCCTGCATATAATTATGCAAGTACGTGCATAAACGAGGTAACTTTATGCGAAGGCATTATTCAGTTTCACCGTGTCTTAGATTCGCGTAGAAATCCTTTAATCGACATCAATTTCGTCTCCATTATCATAATCATCACTCATATCAACATCCTCGTCGAAAGAAACGCCCTTGTGATTAGGGTGAACCTCAAGACCGTCACCAGCGCTATTGAGCGTAACCTTAACAGTCTCCTTGTCAAGAACAGCGCCACGAAGTAACAACACAGCCAAACGATTAAGAATCTCAGCCTGGATCAATCTATTCAAAGGACGAGCACCAAGATCCTTATCATAACCGTGCTCAGCTAACCATGATCTGGCCTCATTGTCGACGTCCAAATGGATACGGCGGTTGTTCTTCATGAATCTACGCTCGATTTCCTTGAGTCTGATATCCACAATACGACCAATAGCTTCCTTAGAAAGTCTGTTAAACACAATCATTGCAGAAATACGGTTAAGGAACTCAGGACGGAAGTGTGCTCTAACAGAAGCCATGACCAATTCACGAGTAGAGGCGTCAATCTCAGAAGAGTCAGTGTCCTGGATAGCCTCAGCACCCAAATTAGAGGTCATGATGATAATAGAGTTAGCGGCGTTGATTTCTTTACCGTCGCTAGCTCTAATACGACCGTCGTCAAGGACTTGTAACAAAACAGTTAATACCTCAGGAGCAGCCTTTTCAACCTCATCAAACAGGATAACTGAGTACGGATGACGAGCAAGTTGGTTGGTTAAGATACCACCCTGTTCGTAACCAATGTAACCAGGAGCAGCACCAAGAAGCTTAGAAGCAGACCATTTGTCGCCCAACTCAGAACAGTCAATACGGATCATTGCCTTTTCATCGTTGAACAAAAAGCCAGCAAGCTTCTTTGCCAACTCAGTCTTACCAGAACCGGACAAACCAAGGAACATGAAGCTAGCAGGGGCATCAGGATTAGCCAATCCAGAGCGGCTCAAACGCATAGCATCAGAAACTGCCTTAATAGCCTCCGGTTGACCAACAACTTCACGTCCAAGGACTCTCTCCATCTTAATGAGTTTGACATTCTCACCCTCGGTCAACTTGCTAATAGGAATACCAGTCAAACGAGCAGCAGTCTCAGCAACCTTTTCAGAGTCGACAACATCCTGAAGCATATTCTCTTCACGGTTCTTAGTAGCCTCTTCTAAGTCAGTAATACGACGTTGGAGATCAGGAATAGCGAAGTATCTCAAGTCAGCAGCAGTAGCAGTATCATAACGACGCTCAGCATCTAATGCCTTGGTCTCTAACTCGTGCAACTTCTTCTTAGCATCATTAAGTTCATCCAAACCTTTACGTTCTTGAGCGAATCTCTCACGGACGGGATTGATTTCCTCTTCTAAATCAGCCTTGCGCTTAGTAGCAGCTTCCAAACGCTCCTTAACAGTCTCGTCAGCACCCTTGTCACGCTCCAATGCAGCGATCTCGACTTCAACTAACTGTAATTCACGTTCTAAAGAATCCAACTCTTCAGGTTTAGAATCACGCTGCACAGCAACAGTAGCAGATGCCTCATCAATCAAGTCAACAGCAGAATCGGGCATCTTACGGTAAGTAAGGTATCTATGAGCCAACTGTGCAGCAGAAACCAAAGCGCTATCAAGAATTCGAACACCATGGTGGATTTCGTACTTGCTTTGTAACCCACGAAGAATAGCAATTGTTTGGTTAACAGTAGGCTCGGGAACATCAATTTTTTGGAAACGACGTTCGAAAGCACCGTCCTTTTCGATATGCATACGCCATTCAGCAGCAGTAGTAGCACCAATACAGTGGAGCTCACCACGGGCTAACATAGGCTTGAACAAGTTAGCAACATCGCTCTTACCGTCGCCCATCATCATGTGGATCTCATCAACGAAGAGAATAATAAGGTCTTTGGAGTTCTTGACATCGTCTAAAACACCCTTAACTCTCTCTTCGAACTGTCCGTGAAGAGTAGTACCGGCCTTTAATGCACCAAAGTCAAGGGCGTATAAACGACATCCTTGTAAAACAGTAGGAACGTCGTTATCAACAATTCTCTGAGCGACTCCTTCAACAATTGAAGTCTTACCTACACCAGGATCACCAATCAAACAAGGATTAGACTTGGTTCTACGAGCAAGAACTCTAATACACCGTCTGATCTCTTCTTCACGACCAATCACAGGGTCGATCTCACCGTCACGCGCCTTTTGAGTAAGATCTTGAGCGTATTTAGCGAGATGTTCAAACTGCTGAGAGGTATCAGCTTGGGCAGAATCGATGCGGCGGTTACCACGGATCTTCTGCACGGCATTCTTGAGGGCGTTCTTATCAATGCTAGCAGTTTTAAGGATCTGCTGAACGCTAGGATTTTCAAGAAGTGCGAGGAGGATATGGTCCTGAGCGAGGAAGTCGTCTTTCTGGCTCTTCTGGATATCAGTAGCTTTCTTGATGACTTCCTGGGTTAACCCACTTAATGTGGGTTCGGGTGGGGGACTCTGGCTAGGAATTTTGACGATATGAGAGTTGATAGCTCTCTCAAGATCTCTGTATTCATAGCGAGCAGTCTCCATAACACTTTGTAAAAAGCTAGGGCCATCGTCACTAGTTCCCATGGCAGCAAACACATGGACAGGAACCACAGCGGAATTGCCGTGTTCTCTAGCGATTTCGATGGACTGTTCTAGTACTTTAGCAGCTCTATCAGTTAAAGATGGTTGTGACATTCTAATTTATTTCTTTTGTTTGTGGTAGTAAAGTGGTCTGAAGTTGCGAGGCCGTTGTATAATTATACTCTTCTGAACTAGGGTTAGGTCATTGGGATCGTTTGCGGGTTAGGTAGGGAGAACTGGGTATAGGTTTTTCTGGAATCTTTTAGAAGATGCTCGTAAGTGGGGGTAGATACTCGAAGGTTGGCTGGGATTTTTTACTCAATTTGTTAAAAATAACTAAATATTTACGAACCAAGTATTTTTTTTGCACAACTTCGTTCAATGGAGATTGGAGTGATGTGCTGCTACTATCATGGACGCATGGATGCATAATCACGTGATCAATTCTGCGTATACCCTACATGGCAATTTTCAACGGCTTTTTAGTGAAACGTACTAAATATTATATATGTTTTAAGTGACCAACGGTAATTGCGAATTGTTGGGCGATACTAAGGGGAGACATGTGTACTCTTGAAAATGAATGATTGAATTCACGTTCTTCTTTACTATTCGTTATTCCTTTTTTGAGTTTCACCTGCTTTCTTACTTCAACTTCATTTTTTCTTCATTTTCATTTATTTGCAATTCTTTTCCATTACTATTGCCTGATTTCCATTGCATCGTCAAATCAGTGATCTCAATTTTTTTCACTTTCTCCTCTCTTACTACTACTCCTCCCTTCCTTAACTTCTAAATTTCACCATTATTAATTAACAGGATGTTCAATTGGTTAGCATCATTAAACGTTGAACTAGACCCAAAAGTTGAAATTAAAACCTCTAAATTAGGAGGTTACGGCGTCTTTTCTAAAACTGCGATTCCTAAAGGATCTGTTGTAATGACAGTTCCTAAAGAATCTGTGCTTTCCCCTAAATCATGTGGAGCCGGTGACCTGCTTTTACATTCCGATTTGGACGCTCATAACGCATTGGTTTTGGCTTATTTATTCGAGAAGTCTCGAGGCAGTGAGAGTCCTTGGCACGGGTTCATTGAGTTTATTGAAAAAACTGAGTTCCCCGATGTTTACATGTTATGGTCAGCATCTGAAAAAAAATGGCTTTCAGGAACCAATTTAACAACTTGGGAATTGCCAGATGAAACAAGCATGAAAGAATCTTATGATTCTTGTTCAGAGGTTTTTGAAAATTTGTCGATTGTTCCGTCTTTCGTAAGGCCTTCTTTTAACGAGTTCTTAAGAGCTAGCTGGTTAGTTGCTAGTAGATCTTTTGATGTTGACGATTTCCATCAATTAGGACTTGTTCCTGGTGCTTGTTTCTTTAATCACAGTGATAAGGAAAGTGTGCATTTTGAAGCTGACGGTGATGTCTGTCCTGCTTGTGGATCTGATTCTTGTGGATGTGTTTTTGAAAGTGAAGAGGAGGACGAAGACATGGAGGATAGTGAGGAAGATGAAGGTGAGGATGAAGAAGATGAAGAGGATGAAGAGGAAGAGCATATGGAAGAAATGGGAGAGGATGAGGACGTAGAACAGGACTCCGACAACGGGGACACCGATTCTTCCCCCATTTGCGAACTTCGAACAATCAAACCTATCGCACCCCAAACTGAGCTGTTTAATACCTACGGAGAAGAACCTAACGGTGTTCTTATCACGCGATACGGGTTCAGTCTTCCTCATAATTTCCACGATGTTGTTAATTTCGAACTAGAAGCAGAAGAACTAGGTTTTGTTGACGAAAACGTCGCGGATGCTGAATTCATCGGTCTTGTAAACGTACTACCGGTTCCTGAAATTTCAGACGGAATTGAAATGATCGCTGAATCCCAAAAGAAGAAAACAAAGGAAATTCTTAAAGAATTGATTGATTTGAAGGCCAAGAAGTATACGATTCCAGTAGAAGATAAGTCAATTGAGGAGTCTAAACGGTATATAACTGCACTTAATGCAGTTAACAATGAAAAGTCCATTATGGAGAGGGCGCTCAGCAGTTTATAATCGAGATTACAGTTCTCTACTCACATAAAGAAACCTTATTTCTCAATCGATTCTTGACAGAATCGATCCAGACATACACCCAAGTTGTGTTCAATTGCCTCATTTCTAGGCCCACACTTCTCCAGTCTCTTAAATTCCAAATTCATATTATTAAACTTTGTTTTCAACATCGCTAAAGCTTTAGTTCCTCTAATCCACGAATTTTCTTGTTGATCAATTTCCAAACACTCCACAATTAAACCAGCAATTTTAGGAACTGCCCATTCCAACTCTTCAATATTAATTGGTTCAGTTGTTGAGGCTAAATACACAGCAATACAAATAGCTGTTTTCAGTTTCTTTAACTCTTTGTTTCCATGAAGAAC